>JAODKC010000109.1:428444-443552 GCA_026777985.1 Mormyrops attenuatus
CACACCCCCATCTGTGTCCTTGCCCTGTCCTGGGTGTCTCATGTGTCTCCTCCCCCCCCCCCCCCAGGTGAGGATGACCCCAAACGCAGGGGCCAGGTGCTGACCCTGCTGGCGGAGCAGGCCCTTCAGTGCCACGACTACAAAGTCGCCTACATCCACTGCCAGGACCTCATGGCCACAGGTACCAAGGCAGCCAATCGGAGGCTTGTTGCCGGGCAGCCTGGCGGAAGACAGTGATGCAGGGCAAGGCGTTTAGCGCTTTACAATCTCACCTTTTTTTCAGGCCCCTACAAAGATCTGTGAAAGCAATCAAAAAAACTAAAAATGCCAGAAGTCTCCTATTTTGTACGGTTAAGGTTAGGGCTGGGTAGGGGTTAAGGTCATCATGTCGGGATTAGAGTTTTCCCCGTAGAAATGAATGGATAGTCCCCACAAAGATGTAATTACAAACCTGTGTGTGTGTGCTGATCCCTGCCCCCCCCCCACCCATTCTGACCCAGTTTTTGAATCCCTTTGTTGAATTTTTAATTATTATTAATGCATGTGAAAGGCATTCCTCCCCTCTGCCTCATTGTTGCTCCATTCCTCCAGGTCATGTTTTTACCTGTTCTGCAGCATCTCTGGCGTCTGTGCGCCTGAAAAATCCCGTCTTAATTACAGCTCTGATGAATCCAATTTGACCGTTTAGGAGCGAGTTGGGGTGGGGTTATCCCTGCCTCCTGACATCGCCCGGAGTGGCCGCTGCGGTTGACTGGGAACCAAAGAGGCCCATCGCCCCCTGTTGGACCGGTCGTAATAAGCCTCTGCGGCGGCCTTCCCTGACGCGGAAAATGGGGACGCAGATTCCCCAGTTTATTTTGTAATCATGAGACATATTTAGTGGCATCTGAACAGCTTGTGCTCCCTGCCTCAGAGGCAGATGAGTGGTGGGGGGGCAATAAACAATTTAAAACCAAAATGCAGACATGCACGCGTGGAATAAAGAGCCCGACCCTCAGAAATAGTTTGTCTGCCGTGGCAATCTGTATAGCCCGGAGCTCTCCCGTCTGAATGGCGAGGCGCTACACCAACAGGCTAATGGCCTGTGAGCTCCGACACACGTGCCATGGCGAGATACCATTCATGCTCTCTGATTTCACTTAACTTTTCCTTACCCTCTTAAGCAAGGCCCTTAAACTATCCTGGACTGCTGGGGCCCGGGGTTCTTAAACTCGGGCATTAAATTGCAAAATGCTGCTCTAATTACCGCCTAGACATCCTGAAGAAGAAAAGGTTTATGCAATAAGGGCTTGCTCAATAAAGGTGCCTTTTAATTTGGAAGCGTAATCTCTATCTTTAAAAATCAGCAGCTTGTGGACTGAATCACATAAAGCCCCCCTCTCCCCAGAACTGCTCGTCCGTGATGTGCTAGGCCAGAGGCGATTGCTATCTCGTACAAGCTGAATTAAAATGCCATGTGCCACACACTCGCAAAAACAGTTAAACTCCTCATTTTCCATCCCCGTGTCTGTCTGAAACAGTTATCAGTGTTTGTGGTGCTCAGGCCGTAAAAGCCGTGTGCCATAATCGCTTAACGAGCGACTGTCTTTCATATTCAAATGCTGAAAGACACAGGTTGGCCAGACCAAACAGCATTAAAACTCATGGATTATTGGTCCCCTGTCTGTTAAAATAAGTCTAAAATTCAGCACGACGCCCTGCTTGCGTTTGCATAAGTGGAGGTTCTGTTCTTCCTTTGGTTCGCGTCCTGCGGTTAAATCGTCATGACGCTTTCAGTCATTAGTCTTTGATTCCTGTGTGCGTTAATGCATTCCCTGGTGAGAGGTCAGAGACGTGCCTTTGGAAGTTATAAGGCCAAGGGAACAGGAATGTGACTTGAATCGGATTTTGCGTCGGTCTGCTTTGGCTCCCACGATTGTTCGAAGTATGACTGTTTGCTGGAGTGAACCTGCCCTGTGACCCAAAAATCATCTTCTCACCTGTATGTGTGTGTCTGTGTGTCTCATGGAGAGCACAATGGGGAAAGGGTGGTTTTGGAGATTGTACTGGTCAGGTGATTATGATGTCACAATGCGGGGTCAGAGCGCGTACAGTTTCATACATATATACGATAATATTCAGTTTAATATTTGAAATATTCCAAACATAGTATGTTTGCACAAATTGACACATATCACCGACAACATCAGGAAACAAATTGTGAGCTAATGAATGTTGTAGAGGCAAAAAATCCTGATGAAATTTGCCGCTTATTATTTTTTATTTTCCCAGCTGGGAGCTTGGGAACTGGCGGCATTAACAAGGCGTTTCTTATTGCATGTTTTTTGTGCTTTATTTTTTTTTTATCTTTTCAAAGAAACTTACTTTTATGGTCAGGTATTGTACATATTTCCTCCTTGTTCAAAGGTAGCTGGTGATGAATTCCCAAGTGAGTAGCGGAAATTAGTGTTTGGCTTAGAAGCTATTATGCGTACCACCCCTCCCTCTGATGATTTTGACCCCCCTCCCCCCATAGGATATGCCCCCGGATGGCACGTTTGCAGCCGGCTCGGCGAGTGCGAGACCTACCGTGATCTGGCAGCGCGGCGTGAGCTCATGGCTTTCGCCCTCACGCACTGTCCCCCCGTGGAAATCCAGGCCCTGCTGGCGGCCTGCAGCTTCTTGCATACTCAGGTAAACCCTCCGGGGGGCGCTCTCTCCTCTCTCAGCTTAGCTGATCTATTAATCCAGGGTGACCCACGACCCGCATTATTTACCCTGTTATCTCTGGTTCCATAGGTCTGTAGATCAAAACAGTGCTGCAGTATTCTCTATCTATATTGTCCGGCTTTTCACTGAACCGATTTAAGAGTTTACCTTTGCTTCGGGGTGCCGCAAGGGGGACTTCAATGTACGACTGCTTGGTTCTTTAGCAGTGACACCCTAGCGGAGGTGTGTAAAACTCTGACCGTCGTTATACATGTACCAGCCTCTACTGCATTAAGATAAAACAATATAATCCAGCTCTCTGCTGTGCTACTTAAACTGCTAATGCCCTGTGTCAGTCTTTAAAATATCACCTGTTGTATTGGCTTGTCAGAGTCTCCCCCTTTACCCCCCCTCCCCCTCCTTTCACACACACGGGTCAGCGCCATTCTTGGTTGGGGGCGTCGTTCGATGGTGCGGTAAAAGTTCACTTCCTGTATCTTCAGCTTCCAGCCTTTTTGGTCCCCCTGGGGGTTTAAAGGACGCCACCACCCTCAAGGAACAGCCTGTCCCCGAATCTGCCTGTCAGAAAGGATACTCTTGAATAGCTGAGCCAGAGCATTCAGCTTGTATTATGGAACATTTCATTACGGCGTCTCTGTGTGCCATAGTGATGGGTTACCGCTGTATGTTATCTCTGTAGGCCGTGTGGTCGGCCTATGCATGCGCTATAAACACGGTCTATGACGAGAGGCCTGAACATGCGGTGTCCTTGTGCATTACGGTTATTGGCTGCTGGGGAGCAGGAGAATGCATTAAAAATGAGCATCTCTAGCCCTGGTGGCACCTGGGACTTCATAGCAGTCTGGCACCATCCTGGTGGTCCATCTAAATACTGATCGGTTTTGCCACGTTGTCAGGGTTCAGTCAGCCATTTGTGTATGCCACGGCAGGAGCCTGTCAGGTGACTTGGAAAACCAGGACAGTTAGGAGAGAAGCGCCTTACGGCAGGCATTCCTGCTTGGGAAGGCCATTACCTACTGGAGACTGGATCAGCTTGGTCTGGGTGACATATCAAACATTCGTCCTGGGTCTCCATGGTGTCTGCACGGGTAATGTACAGTTGACTGCCATGCTTCTCTGTTTCCGGTTTAAAAACATGGAGCAGGCTATATGCTGCCGTATGGTAGCCCAACATATATATACTTGTATGTTTGCTACTAGCCTGCACGGCTGCGGAGGTGCCCTCTATTGGTGGCAGCCGCTGAGCAGGATTCGGAACCTGAACAGTGCATCTCGGAGGTGCTACGACCCAGCAACGGTGTCCATCGCAAAAGAACGCAAGGGGTCGCTGCATCTACGGCGGAGCGCAGAATCAGGCAGGCACCCAACGGGGTCTCGCGGAGTGTCACAGCACCCGGCGTACTGGAGCGGAGCTCACCGAGAGAACACCTCCTCCCCCTTTGTGATAGTGTGAATAAGAGTGTCAAAATGTGTGAGCTAGTCCCACGTGCGGGAAAAAAACTGTACACTGAACGATAGTTATTTATAAATTGCGTTTAACTTTTTTTTTTCTTTGGTTTATTGATGCAATGAATGTTTTCTTTAGCTTAAGGATCATAAAGGAGGCCTTTACTGCACTTGGCACTGTGTGTGTGCGCATATATAATATAAATAATGTGAAGTCCGGCTTCTCTCTCGTCCTGCTGTCCCTGAACGCCGGCCTCTTGCATTGGGAGGTTAATATAATCGGCATGCGCTGCCGTCATCCGATCCACCACTTAATGAGAGCCGGCACCATCGGTCGCGGTTCCTCACTATCCCACGGCATTCTGCCTTCCATTCCGCCCGGCGCCACCACTTCCCGGAGACGGGGACACCTGTGCTCAATAGCGCCCTCCTGCAGCCTTTGGGGAGACTGGGCTCTGTCATGTCAAAGCCGCTTGCCGATTTGACGGCAGGTGTCAGGAGGTGCAGAGGTCCAGGCTGTCTGTATCCTGTCAGGCCCACTTTCTTTCTGACGTCCCCCCCACCCCCCATGCATCCTCTGCATTGCTCACCGATTCAGCTCCCCGTCCGCCAGCGGATCGTCGTTACCGCCGCTGCCCGGCAGCTGCTAACAGCAGCTTCGTTACTCTGTCTCCGTCCGTCTGCTGACACCACCGCTCGCGGCTCGCTCTCCACGTCACATGACATGTAGGCCTCTGCCTGTCAGTCAGCTGTCACAGAATTCTGCTCTTCAAGATTTTAAATTTTTTTTTTTTTAATATTGTTTTTAAATGTAGACTTTTGGAAATCCGCATTCCCCAGAATTGTGAGTACTTTTACCCCATGAATGTTAGTTCTTTGGGAATGTCTCTCTAAAATGGGCCCCCCCCCGGCCCCCCCATTCACAGATCCTCTACCAGGCAGTGAATTACCAGATTGACCCCCACGGCAATGGGCTGCACGGTCTTGGCTCAGCCCTGGAGCCACCCGGCGAACGTCAACAGGTATGTGGAGGCGGCCAGCGTCCGGCTCTCGGCCACTCGAGGTGGGTTACGACCAGCAGTCTCACCTGCTGTGGTCGCGTCATGCGTAAATGTCAGTGTGCGGTTATTTATCTAGGCTTGTCACACCTGCTACAAGACTCTGTGACTCCACATTTTATATGTATATAATAGGTATAAACGTCATGTTATATATTTTATTCAAATCACATTTTCTTTCATTACTGTGACCATGTGAGATGGGATTAATCAAGAATTGGGTTAGTTATTTAATGGACGGGAATGAAGGTCAGGTTACCCCTGAGTCATCGCCACACCTGCCGCGAAACCAGCCCGTTTGCTAAGGGGCCCCGTGTGAGACCTGGGCCGGGCCCAGGTTCTGCCTTTTTTTCGTTTCATGTTTGTTTGCATGCTGGGGATCCCCCCTCCCCCCGTACGACGGCAGGTTTTCGCTTCACACGGAGCAGGAACGTTCTGCCCTCTGCTGTTGCCCACACAGACTGATTGGCCGCTTATTTATATTTTTATATATTCACTGAAAAGATTCCCGCTAAATTACAATTAATGGTGGATACTTATCGAAAGCCTGTAAAACCATTTGTCGCAGACAAAATGTTGTTATTGCAATTTGTTTTGTCTCCTAAGGGTAGATCCTGTTCAAACTGACACAGCAGTTTTCCTCTCCTATAATCATCTGAAACGCTGAAACTAATATGGCAAGAACATTTAAACTGATTCGTTTCTGAACCAGACGAAATAGAGGGGAGAGATACAGCCCTTCGCTGCAAAGCAGCATGCTTCTGCAACGTTCCACGCTTCCGCTAGCACCGCAACGTACAGCGGGAGATGATTATATTGCTTTTTTTCTGTACTGAACGAATTCTCTTTCTGGAACCATGCTGCTGTGTTTGAAACAGCGACTGCATTCTGTGGGGGTGGCGTAATATCTGAGACGAGTACTGATACTGCAAATTTTAGCAAATCGTTAATGAATTTCTTATTCTTAACAGAATGGGTGAAAATAGCTTTAGAAGATGGAACATTTCTGCTCAGTGTGGCAAAAGCTCAGCTGCGTAATTTGTGCCTGTTCGCAGTGTTTATTAACTGGAAGCTTGCTGGTCCTCCTTTAACCTTTCACATTTTAACCCGAATGGCGTCTCAGCTTCCTGTGGATAAGTGCTTGTGTGTCGGGATGGCCATTCTGCGATGGGACTCCCTGTTGCGTTAACGAGCCACCCCTTGAAGGTAACGATTGGTGCGCGGGGGCGGGTCGTTGGTTCTCATAGGCCGACACGGGAGGTGCCAGCACGAGCCGCCGCTCGCAGCCGCTGCACAGGAGCACCGCTAAAACCATGGAGGTCCTCTCAAACCCTGGCCTGACCACCAAAGCCGTGCTACGGGCTGTGGGGGACTCACAGTGGTGGAGAACGTCCATCGGCTACCTGCGGCCCCTGCATGTAAGCATGCCTTCAGCACTGCCATGTCTCTGATGCGTTCCAGTTGCTTTCACATGTTTTGCTTTCCTGAAAGTGACAGCATTAGTACTTTCATCATGTCTGTCCATTTCATGCATGCTGCTGTTTGGTCAGAACAATTTCATACTCTGTACACAATATAGCCATGACCTGCTTTAGGCTGCGGCTTGTCACTATGGCAACAGTTTGTCACGATTGTAGTAAGACAGAATGCAGACTTTTACTACCATGTATAACATCTATATAACGTCACCGGCCGTCCTGTTAGTATGCAGTGCTGCTCCTGCTGTTAAATCTATAGGCTTCTTGGCAGCAGTATTGGGAAGGGAGTTATATAGACATTAAATCTTATAGAGCAGTGTTTCCCAGTTCAGTCCTCCAGGAGCGCCAGACAGTCCATGTTTTTGCTACCTCCCAGCTCCCGGTAGGGAGGGAGCAAAAATGTGGACTGTCTGGCAGGGAGCTGGGAGGGAGCAAAAACATGGACCAGCTGTGGGTCCCTGAGGACCGGATTGAGAAACACTGTTATAAAGTACACACACACACTCACTCAACGACGCATGGGTCAGCAACACTAGCACTGGCAAGCCCGGAGGTCTGAACCAGCTTCAAGCATCACAAATCGCAGCCTCGTTTACGCCCCACGGCATGCCGTCACGTGACAGAGGTCCCAGGTGAGCCCTGTCTGCGAGCGGGCGTGTTCCTCTTAATGCTGTGCATGCCTAATTGGCTGCTGCTTTTGTTATTCCGTTGTTCATCGTTGTGGAAAATTGATTCCAGCCCAGCCTTTAGTGTTTCTTCTGTCATGGAAAAATAGAATTATAAAAGGGGATAAAATTTTTTTTAAATCCCTTAGAACTGATGCAATTGAGAGGAATGTGTGTGTTTATAAATATTTTAATGGCGCCTCACCTTTCCTCAGGGTCAAGGACCTGCCGACTCGGTGCTGAAGGCCTCGTATGCAGAAAATGGTGATTTGGAAGCACAGGGCTGTCACCCGTTCTACGAGTCGCTGTTTGAGAATCCCTACGTCGACAAAGTAAGTAACAAGAGTGTGTGGTTGCTTTTGGTTCACCTTGTTTGTATTTTTGAGAGTGGTAGCGATGTAAATTTATTAAGCTAGGATTTACTCATAAGCTACTCCCCAATTAGGAGGCAATAATGTTTCAGTTTGATTTGAGGCATGAAATACCTGGCAGGTGCAATGCTGTTTAAATGGCAGCACGGCAAGGTCCACAATTATCATATATGTAATATATATATTCATCTGAGTAGTTTGTCAGTCACCTGCTCTGTCTAAGGGGCTCATTCAGTTCATGTCTATTCTGCTAATGAGACATTGACATGAGGTAATCCCCCCCCCATTTCAGTGGCAGTGATGTCAGGGAGGCAGGATTTAATCTCACATGCTTCATATCTTAGTACAAGCCAATCAGAGTAAGTGCCAAAGAAGGCGGAGCCAACAGCATCCCTTTGAGTATTCCATGGGTTATACATTTCTGCCCAATAACATTCCTACTAACGAGTAACGTTACTCACATCACTATAATGTCAAAGTAAAGCTAAAAGTAACACTGTATTATTACATTGTATTACGTCTGCCTTCTGTAGGGATACAGATATACATTAAATGTTAGCGCCGCCCTTGGTGTTTGCAGAGTGAGGACATGTACACGTCATACGATAACGTTTCCACGGAGGACTTTGCCGAGGTTTTGCTGCGCACCGGGAAGCTGGCCGAAACAAAGAGCGAAGGAGAAAACGTGTTTCCTGCCACGGAAGGTAATGCAGCCCTAATTATTATGTGTGAAGTGTTTTAAAAGAGAAGAGGATGTTGGGTACTTTCAGCAGGCTGACCAGGCAGTTACAAGTGAGTCATTAACGGGGTTTGGTTACATTTAAAAAAAACTGAAAAAACATATTATTAAATGCATTATTTCCAAAAGGATTGAGGCAGGAGTTATCGGTTCCATTTTCTCCACTTTTCTGGTGCTTCTATTAAGCAAATGCATCAAGTCTCCATCTGACATGCCAGATGGGCCTTTTAGTAAAGCAGTAATGAAAGATGGAGTATCAGAACGGCTGGACACTCAAGCGTAATGAAGAGAACAGGTGAGTCTCAGGGGAGACTGCCTTCCAAGGCCAATAATGATCCAGTAGATCAACAGGCGAGTCTGAGGAGACTGCATCCCGAAGGCCTATAATGATCCAGTAGATTAACATGTGAGTCTCGGAGGACACTGTCACTTAAAGGCCAATAATATCTGGCAGAATAACAGGTGAGTCTGAGAGGAGACTGCCTCCTAAAGGTCTATAATGATCTCATAGATCAACAGGTGAGTCTCAGGAGACAGGCCCCCGAGAGCCAATAATGATCCAGTAGATTAGCAGGTGAGTCTCAGGAGACAGGCCCCCGAGAGCCAGTAATGATCCAGTAGATCGACAGGTGTGTGTTGGAGGAGGTTTTTTTTCGGTGGCAGATTACTTAGGCTATGCTGATCAAAGACGCCTCCTTCCTCATTCTAGATTATTATAAAACACACACACACACTCACACACTTTTTCACTGAATATCACAGGAGTTTATCCAAATCCTCAGGATTAATGCATCAGCTGTGAGGCTTAATATCCATGGTATGGAAGCATGCAGATTTAATGTTCTGTACAAGGCAAGGTCATAAGGCCCCATGCACGGATAATGCCTCAAATGAGTATCAGAACCACAGAAGCTGTTAAACCATGCACTGCACAGTGCTGAGGGCCCCTTCTTCACCTCTTTTCCTCCATTTATTTCACGCCTCTTCTATTCATATATTTTCGTTACCCTAAACAGTGGTCTGTAGCTGCAATGAAGTGTTAAAGGGATCAGACACCTTATCATAGCGTTTTAGCACCCTTTGCCATACAGAAGGCCCAGCACCTGCTGAGAAGTGCCTGTACTGTAGAAGTGCCAGTGTTTCCCAATCTGGTCCTCAGGAACCCACAGATGGTCCATGTTTTTGCTCCTTCTGAGCACCCTACCAGACAGTCCACGTTTTTGCTGGGAGTTGGGAGGGAGCAAAAACATGGTCCGTCTGTGAGGCCCCGAGGACCAGATTGGGAAACAACGTTGCAGAGCCACCGCCCCAGATTCGCCATAATGTCACCACATAAAGCCACATCTATTCTGGTATTGCAGCACTACGCTTTGTCACAGGTGGATAATTCCCCAGTCTGCACAGGCTTGAAAAGTAGAGTGAGCTTTCGTCCTCCTCAGTGGCGGATGGGGAGGCCGTACACGTGCGCCTGTTCACCTTTCAGCTTTGCCTGTATGTAGGACACGTTTCATCTCGTAATGGATGACTGTTCGCTTTCTAATCGGAAACGGGCCCATTCAGAGCTGGAGCCCTAGTAGCCGTCCGCTTTTCCCTTTCTTTTCAGCAAAGATAAACGCAGCGTCATCCAAATAGAGGTCCGTTCTCCTCAAGAAGCTGTCACTTGCCAAAGCCATTAATCTGCACCGCTGGGCCCCCCACTCAGGCATTCTGTGGGCCTGTAATCATCCCCTGGTTTCTGGCAGCTTGTCCCCCCCCCCCGACATACACACATACACGGGCACCTCATCCCCTGCAATGGTGGCGGCCACACCCTTCCTCAGGCCTCACTGAGAGTCCAGCTGGGGAGGACAGCATGATTATGCAGTATGCATCCTGCAGTTCTCATCTCCTAATGATGTGCCCCGATGAAAGAGATGTTTTATGCAAATGAGGCCTTATATATCACTTCCGGCAGCCGGAGAGGCCTTACTGGCTACCTAAAATTAAATATGAGAGGGAATTCAACTCCTTTTTTTATAAAACACGGCACATGCTAACAGTGTTTCACTTTACTCATTATACAGCCAATTTTTTCCACCAAAACCATTCAGGTTAATTACATTACTTGAGGGTACAATAGCAGGACTCCTCTTGAGACTTGAACCGGTAACCTTTCCGTTACTGCTATTATTTTATATATAAAAGCTCGCTCTCTGGTCCATATTTCACAGAAGCTTCAGAAATGGCTGCAAACGTCGTGCATTCAGAGCAAGCATCTGTCGCAACAGAGCAGGTCCCAATTTATATTAGAGGCAAACTGTATGTCTTGATGATGCATGAATGGACGGTCAATATGAACGTCTGGAAGAATGCTCTCATATTGATTGGTTAATGTGAGCCTGTGCCTTTCTGGCAACAGTAAATAATCTGGGGTATTGTGATACAAGGGAGATGGTACCTAGTCAAATATCAAGACCAGTAGAGGAAGATGGATCTACCTAACTGGAAAATCGATGTAAATCCCCAGCACACAATGCAAATCTTTGGGGGGGCTGGGAAGGCTTGAGTTTTATTTCATTCTGTACTTGACTTTTTAAGGCAGCCTCTAGAATTGAGATTTACCATCACATCAGAGGATTGATGAAGGACAGTTGGGGGGGCATGTAGGGCTTGTAGATGGATCACAGGAAGCCAAGGTCATCGCATCACTGACCCAGGCGCTCCTCAAAGCCTTCTCTTGATGCCCTTTCATGAGTTTCTCAAGCTGCCATTAGAAAGGAATTCGTATCTGATCGCGGTTTGCCCATATTGCCGCAGCAACCGCAACATGGCGGGAAATGCAGAGGTTCTGCCGTGCAGACCCTGGATCTCCCCAGAATCGTGCCAGTCGGCGGTGGAGTCTGTGTCTGACAAATTCCTTTTCGCTGGTTGGTATTGAAGTGCGGGTGGAGTAAGGAAGGATGAGGTAACATCCTAGCTGATGTTTCCGGAGTATTTCAAGTTTTATGGGTCAGTTAGCTTGAAAAGTTCAGTCTGACAAGCCTTTCGATTAGAACGCGTCTAATACTGGATTTATGATGTATGTTGTCTGCTTGTGTCTTGTGTACTTTTTTTGTAACATTGCGAGTATGTTTGTAACATTTTTAACCAACTTAATGGACGTGTTTGTATTTTCAGTTCAAGGAAATCCATGCAGTGAAAGCAAAAAATATTTTTGGGGTGAGGGTTATTGATGAAACGGACCGCCAGCTCGGTGTTTTGATAACTGCACTGAGACTCGTTGAGATGCTGGAGGCACCGCAGACGTCTTGGCTCGCCCGATGCAGGCCATATGCCGCTGCTGCCTCCGCTCCTGCCTCCGCTGCTGCTTCGTGACGTCCACAACATCGTTTTTTTCCCCCCCTGCCTCAGTTCTCCTCCAGCTGGCCAGCGATGCTCTACCCAAGGACACGACGCTGGCGTTGGCCTACCTGCTCGCCCTGCCTCAGGTACGATCTCTCTCTCTCTCTCTCTCTCTCCTGAGGAGAAAAGCAGACCTGTAGGGTACAGTACTTGTTTTTGAGAAAAAGTTGAAGATCTTAGTAACCTTGTCTCATTTGCAATCAGGCTGACACATTTCAGACGAAGTAGTGCAAGCTTCATAATCTTTAAAACACTGTTTTTGACATTGAGAAACCTGTTTACTTCAAATTCGCTACCTCCTACTGTAAACATTATTTATTTTAAAGTGGATAAGTATCCCCTTATAGGTCATTAACTGACCTCTAACACCCGTATCTCAAATGATGGCATAAAACTCAAATGGAAGGGAGAATGATTACAGCCAGAGCTTAAGAGAAATAAATGGTCAAGATAATGGATCCAGTGTTTTTGCTGAAGTTTTTAAGCTGGTGGATTTTTAGCACATTTCCTCAAACTAAGCACAGATGCCTAAGATTAACGTATGTCATTGTCTTTAGAAATATAACCAGACTCATAAACTCTACAACCAGTGGGGACTGCACTGAATTTTTTTCTCTGCTGCATCTATAAAATGCCACCTTGAATGTTGTCCTCAGTAAAACCTCTTGATTAAAAAAAAAAAGGCTTCTACCAAGTTCAGCCAAGTTGAACATATTTGTAGAAGGTTAATAAAGAATACTGTGCACTGCTGTGGGAAATAGCAAACACTCTGATCACATTTTTAAGAGTTCATTCAACTCTGAAGTTGAGGACACTGATACTGCCCCTGTGCCCAGAGTCCTCAGGCTGTGGCATTCCTGCTGAACGTTAAAAACAAAAAAAAGACATGTTGCAGATATGCTGTAGGGCCTGAAGTTAGTGCCGGGGCGTTTGTGCTCCTGACAGTGAGACCAAACCTTCTGGGCAGTGATACGGTTGATGTGTGAAGTTTGGTAGAAAGAAGCCGTTTCGCAAAAGCCTCAAACTGCTATAAGGTCCACAGATTATCTTGAGTAACCTGGTCATGATTTCTGATAAGTGACATTACTGTTGGATTTTTCAAATGTATTTTTCTGGCACTTTAATTACCACAGAAAGAACGCCGTTATATTTTCAAGAACACTGACAATTCATCTGCCAATATCTCTGAAACTGGGCACCTGCCACCACAACAATGTAGATCAGTGTTTCCCGACCCAGTCCTTAGGGACCACTAGCCAGTTTGGCAGGGAGCTGAGAGGGAGCAAAAACAGACAGTCCCAGAGCTGGGAGGGAGCAAAATCATGGACTGTCTGGGGCTCCTGGAGGACCAGATTGAGAAACACTGATCTAGATAGATAAATAGCTCTACAGCATCTGAAACACATTTTTTTTTTCATTTGGGGTGAACTGCGCCTTTAAAACCCTTGTGTTTACTTCTGGGTCCCGGGGACCCAGTTGAGGTATCATTTTTGACCCGATTTTGAGATTGACCTTGGATGTTATGACTTTGTGCATTTTAGGGTAAAGTCATTGATTATACCACATAATGATGAACACAATTTTTTTAATTCCGTGGTCAATTTTAAGTGAACACCCGAGTTAAGCCTCCCTGCTTGCCGTCTTGGCTAGCGCGCACGCACACACACAAACACACAAACCTGGGGACCGCTCATTCATTTTTATTGGCAAACCCTAATCCCAACAATGACAACCTTAACCCCTACCCAGCCATAACCTTAGCCAAACAAAACACGAGACTTTTGACTTTTTTAGTTATTTGACTGCAGTGACAGATTTTTTTAAAATTTAATTTCCCCTTGTGGGGAACGAGAAAAATGGTCCCCACAATGTCAAAGTAATAGGTTATCACTTTGTGGGGCATTTGATCCCCACACTAAAATATATACATAACCCACACACACATGCACATCGCATACACGTAGTGGTGTGGACACAGGATTCAAAATCATTGACTGAGCAGTGGCATCACCGGATCCAGGAAAAAAAAAATGACATTACTGGGACCCCCATGACACGCAACCCCTCCCACCTGGGCTCTCTGCTGGGGCCCAGAATACCTACCCAGTTCTCCCCCCAAAATGGCAGACCTTGGCCTAACTGTTAACCACTAGTCAGAAACCTGACCCGCCTCGTGCCACAGCCTGACGGAGCTACTTATGTTTACACCGTGGGGTTCCTGTGTCGCACGCTCGCCGGGGGGTGGGGGCATCATGGCCTTTCTCCTTCCCATACCACTAAAGGGGAGAGTGACCATAGCTCTCGGTACCTGCCATCGGTGTAATTGCATCTCGCTGTTGCCGATGCCACTTGTCTCAAGACTAATTTATATTCTGATTTAGGTCCTGGACGCCAACAAGTGTTTTGAGAAGCTTCCTCCATCCGCACTATCACTACAGCTGGCTGCATATTATTACGCCTTGCAAATATATTCACGACTGGCTCCCTGCTTCAAGGACAAGTGTCACGCGCTATACCGGGTGAGTGCCTGGCGTCCTGGGTAAATACCTTTTTAAAGGTCTCGTTTGGTATGCTAATGTCATTGAAGATGCCGCACACCCCCTGTCCTCTGTTCTGAGGTTGCCCTTTCAGAAGCGAATGATGGTCAAAGCACCGATTGGTTATACTTTTATCCACCCCAACCCCCACCCCAGCTGGTCATTTTGATGTGCATCTTTGCCTGGGGATTCATTAAGGCTGATGTTCAACTTTTTGGTGGGATCCGTTGGGAATGAAACAACATGGCGGTGCCGCTCAGCGCTCACTCCCTCACTGCAGGGTTTGTCATGCTCTATACCCGCGCAAGCACCCATTTCCTCTCCTGGGAACCGAGGTTAGTCGGACACATCTTATGGGAAAGATCGGTCTGTAATGTCGACGCAGGAAGCTAATAGGTTATGGTTGTTTTTCCAGCCTCTAATCATAACCTGGACTCATCATCGACTCCTCCAGGGTACTGCTGCAGGAACGTCAGTTAACTCTCTGGGGTCTAGGGGTAGGGAACACACTTTCACTGACTGGGGCATGATCACACATTTCTTTAAATATCATAATTTATTTGCCATCAATTAAGTTTATTTTTTATATGTTTGTTTTGGCATTACTCTCATCTTAATGTATATTGTAAATGTGTCAGAATTATGTGAAGTTTGTAATTTGACATCAAAGTATAGACACTGCAAAATGCAGTTTGGAACACTTGCAGAAACATTATAAAAGTAC
>JAODKC010000109.1:457993-478025 GCA_026777985.1 Mormyrops attenuatus
CGCACCTGTCTGTGTGCCTCTGTCTCCTGTCTCTCTGCCCGCTCCTGTCTGTGTGCCTCTGTCTCCTGTCTCTCTGCCCGCTCCTGTCTGTATGCTCCTGTCTCTCTGCCCCCTCCTGTCTGTGTGCCTGTGTCTCCTGTCTCTCTGCCCGCTCCTCTCTGTGTGCCTGTGTCTCCCGTCTCTCTGCCCGCACCTGCCTGTGTGCCTCTGTCTCCCGTCTCTCTGCCCGCTCATGTCTATGTGTGTCTGTCTCCTGCCTTGGCCCGCTCCTGCCTGTGTGCCTCTGTCTCCCCCACTTTTGGTCTGTGTGCTCCTGTCTCTGCCCCCGCTCTTGCCTGTGCTCTCTTGTCTCCCCCCGCTCCTGTCTGTGTGGGCACTCGCACAGCATACGCCCAGGTAAGGAGCAACAGGAGCACACGATTTGTTGTGTTGATGCTCTGCCAGTAACTGCCCAGGCAAAAAAATCAATGTACGGTAAAGCTGTTTTTGTTTTTTCTGATGTTCTGTCAAGCTGTATCCTCACATTTTCACCAATTCTCCATTTTTATGGGCTGGGAAAAAAAAACGCTTAAAATTGTTTTTCAGAAACAAAAGTAGGAGCTTATGCTCAGGAACTCACTGTTCCTGACCCATCCAATGAGAACATATTTCCCACCCTGTCTGCTGGAGCCCTTATTACCAAACGTAGCTGCCGCAGAGCAGTCCTTTCAGCCGTGGCTGCGGCATCAGCTCCCTTAGTTCAGACAAACGGCAGACAGTGTGTTTTTTTTCCACGGTGCTATATCACCTGGCTGCTTCTGACCACTGGTTGCATCTTTCTCCCCATGTCCTGTGGTCTCCTCATGCAGCTCAGCGTCGACACCAGGTTGGAGGTGACGAAGCGGGCCCTGAAAGCCGTCCGGCAGCTGAGCGAGAAAGCGAAGAGGCGTGGCGCCGACGAGGCTGAGGCGGGCGACGGCGGCTTTGATGACGCTCTGAGCCACTTGCAGCGGTCGCTGGCGCACCTGGACACACTCAAGCATGGCTTTCTACGGACACTGCAGGACAGCAGCCAGGTAACCGGGAGTGGCACGCTGCCGCCCCCCCCCCCCCCGCCCCGGCACGGCCCACAGTGGGCTCTCTGCTGGCTTCTGGGACCAATCTGTTGGATCAGCGGAATCCAGTTGTCGGATCAGTGTCGCGTCCGGCTGTGTGTCCCGCCCGTTCACTCGCGCCGCCTGTTTGCTAGCTTAGGCAGATACTGCAGTGACAGTGTCATGGTTCCATACCACGGGAGAGAATGACTGACAGAGTACCTGGTTTTTGTTTGTGGGTGAGTCTTAAACCTAATTGTATTTAACTGCAGAAGCCTGTATGTCATCAAACAGGTGAGGAACATCGTTTCTGCTTTGCTTTAGTTTGGATGTCAGGTCATGTGATTTCAAGTCATGTGATGTGATGGGGCCAAACCAGGCACACAGATATACAGTATCAGTCCTCCTCAACCCTCATCACCGGCTGATATTTATTCTGCAAAGTTCAAGGTGTTGCAGTTACAGGACATGGGTAACGGTGGGAAGACACACGGCCAACATGTGGCATTAACATGTCCACCCACCCTAACCCCCCACTATATCTCTCTCCAATTTAATGTCCAGGAGCGACTGCAGAAGTACTGCTATATGTACGACCTGTCCAGGTCAGAGGAGAAGAAGATCCGCGAGCTGGCAGTCGCCATGGTGATGGATGGACAGCCACTGGACCGCATGCGACAGCTGCTCGGCGTGGCAGTGGGGCCTTCGGACGTCGCCCCCGGCCGGGTAGTCCAAGATGCCATCGAGAGAGCAGTGTCGGTGCTGAGGTATGCGGCCTGCCCCCCCCTCCCAAACTGCTCGCCACATAGAGGGCGCCCTCTTGGCCTCGCATTAACCCCTGTCAGGCGTGATCTGCCGATGCCTGACCGAGGGGCACCGACCCCAGCCTCAGCCTCACACACCGGCCACGTCTGCACCTTACTAATCATAAAATGATTTCCTGGGTCGAGGGTGGAAGCCTGCCTTCCCTGGTGCCACGCCTGCTATACGGTGGTACCCCCAGGGTAAGCACTCATACTAGTAATTCAACATGTCCGTTACTTTTGTTTTTATTTCACAACAATTTTCACAATGAAAATTTGTGTCGCACTGTAACACAAAAGAATGACCAATTTTTTATAATTTCTTTTTCTTCCTAATGCGGCACTCAGAGAAGCAGTCCATATTACATATTTGACACCTAGGACCAGGAAAAGCAGCTGATAAAATCCACAGCAACCGTGTATTTGTGCTACCGCATTATATTATTGTTTATTTATTTCTTTGTGGAGTGTAGTTGTGACAGTCGCTGCCGCATTGGATAAGCATGACGAATTTCTGTCAGGCAGTACGCTGGCCTCTCTTGGGGTCCTCTGCTGCTTGTGTACCCAGCGGCATGTGCCACAGGTGTGCTGGTGCGGCCAGAAAGTAATGACTCTGCAGCAGGCTGGGGCATTTATTTTCTGCGGAGAGCCAGTCTGAGCTTCACCATCAGCAGGGGCCATTTTTAATGATTATTTCATGTCACATGAAAGGTACAATATAGGACTTGTTTGATTCTTGCTTCTTTTTTAAAAATGCATGCAGAAATCAATAGAACCAGTGGATTTTTAATGTTTAACTTAACTTGCTATCTTTACAAACCAAGCACGCCACTCTTTGTTTAGACCTACATTCAAAATCAATTTTGATTTTATTTTATTATTTTTTTGCAAAGCCTTCTTTCTGTGTGACTGTATGGAAGGATTTTTTTCCTTCTCATTTTAATGATCGAGTGGGCCAGTAAAATATCTGGCCTGTGTTACTGGCTTTTTCCCAATTCACCTTTATGGATATATCCTGCCACTCCCAGGATCACCTGGGCTGCATCCATCACACATGTTGGACACTTTGGGCGTTGGAGCTGAAACATGGCTCTGAGAACCTGAATCTTCATCGTGGCAGAGGATGACCGCCTTCCCTGCAGCCTCTTCTTTCTGAATGTTTTCTTGACCCGATGGCAAGTTCTTGATACGCACACGCACATTGCAGTTCCTCCGTCAGGCTAGCAGGACTTGCCAGACGAATATATGGCGTAACATTAAACAAGCCTTCGACATCTAATTTCCTGTGGTTTCTGTCTCTGCTCATTTATTTAAGAGTGTCATGAATTTTCCACGGAGACCATTTCAGTTTAATCACAAGAACCAGTTAGAAATTTCGTGAGATTATTTGCAGAAGTATAGCAGTGCATACTTAGCATTTATGTGTGTGTGGGATCATTGGGTGGATGAATCGATATCACGCCAGCATGTGAAGCGCCTGTTTGAATGTGGTGATCTGTGCCGAAGAGCCTAATAACATCACAGACCGCCTCTCCTCTTCCGTCACGCCCAGATTCTTATGTTAATCGGATTCATTCAGAGAAGCCGCTTCATTAAAAGCCATCTTTCATATCTGCACATACTGTATGAGGTTTTCTGTCTAGCAGTTTTGTTCCCACTCTAAGTAAAATGTCTGTTTTGTGGTTAAATAAAGCCTCATGCTGCCATAACGAGTCAGTTTTCACCAGAAGACCATAGAAAGGCAGAGGTAGGTGCTGTCGGATATATAAGGGAGGTTGTCCTTCGTTTACTGGAGTTTTCCCATGAACTGGGCCTGATCGGCTCCCAGGTGTGGACACGTTCTTCTTTTGGAGATGCAGTAATGCGTTCTTGCAGGGGTTTCAGATGATTCTTCTCTGTCAAGTTAGTGTTCCTGCCCTACCACTCGCTTCAGGTTATTCCCTCACAGAAAGACCTCGCCGTCCTCCAGAGTATAACTTGTCTTTTTGACCTGCACCCAGCAGCGGAAGCCAAGGGGCCCAGGCAGATATGATGCATGCCACCTAAGTCATGCTGGCTAATGAAAACTGGGGATTCATTATCAGAATAATTAACATGAATACTATAGGATTTAACACTCTTAGCTGCCCTCCGTCACCGTAATGCAGCTCAGTAACACTAAGCTAATCCTGAGCTGTGGGTTAGGGATCTGTGCCCACGTCCAGAAGGCCTGAATGAATGTATGGTGTCAGAATCACGCCATTATTACTGTGGTGTTAGTGTCTTGGAAGACAACATAATGAGTTATTGCCATCTCTCAGCTCTCGCCTTCAGTATGTTTTAAGCTTAATGGGTACGGCCTGTTTGATAATGATTAGCAGCCGTATCATAAGAAAAAAAGCTAAGTCCTTTTTGCAATTTCATACCACAGAGTTCCATGCTGTACTGAACTATATTACACAGCCTCAGTATTATATTACAAAAACTACAAAACAGTGTTCTGTACTGTCCTTGATTACCGTACTACAGAGCTCCATGTAGTGAATTATACTGCAAGAACTTCTGAATGCTGTGTTGTACTGTACTGTTGTGTATTGCACTGCCCTGCACTATACTATACACCTCAGGGGTAGCGTGTGGCTCCGTGGGCTAAGCCTGTGTTTGTGATCAGAAGGTTGCTGGTTCAAGCCCAGCCTCAGCACATCCATGGGTCCTTGAGCAAGGCCCTTATCCCCAGCTCCCTGGGTGATGCAGCTGGTGGCTGCCCTTTTTGGGGAGACGTAAAAGAGAATTTCCTCACAGGGATTGATAAAGTATCTACTATTATTATACTACAGAGCTCTGAGAGTACTGAACTATACTACACAACCTGGTTATCATACTACTGAGCTCCTTGTACTGAACTATAATACACAGCCTCAGTGTTATACTACATGAGCTGTAGACTGCTTTGCTGTACTGAACTATACTACACATTCTGAATATTATACTTCAGCACATTACAGAGCTCCATACCATATTGCAGTAAACTGAAACAGTGAATATTATACTATACGTAATGCATGCTATAATAATGTGTGGGGATATTGATGTACCACATAAGGCTCCCATATTGCACTTCAATGTACTGCACTGCTATGTTGAAGCCCTGTTAATGCGTCCTGATGCGCTGCCATGCACACAACGCACCAGCACCCTGACGGTATTCATTGGAATGTCTTTACGGTTGGTAGGCATTCAGTGCTATCGCTTTCTCTTCTTTGCACAGAGGAGAGGATGCAGCTCTGATAGATGGCCAGGACCCCATGGAGGTCCTCAGGGGGATTGTTACATCTGTACGTGCTGATGTCCAATCAGGGTAAGTCTATCATTGTCTGTGCACACTGATGTCCAATCAGGGTAAGTCTATCATTGTCTGTGCACGCTGATGTCCAATCAGGGTAAGTCTATCATTGTCTGTGCACGCTGATGTCCAATCAGGGTAAGTCTGTCATTGTATGTGAATTAGGGCTGCCACTAACGACTATTTTTCTGTGGATTAATCTGTAGACTATTATACCAATTGGTCGATTAATCTAAACTATTAATTTTTCCTCCTGAAAATCAAATTTACCATTTAAGTTCATTTTATTTTGACAACAACAAACTGTATATCTTTCATATAATTTTAGAAAATGGACACCGGCTTTCCGGCAGTATACGGACATTATTTTCGCCCACAATTCTATTAGCAGATTAGTAGTATGTCTAAAATATTAATGAGATGTGTATTGTGATGCCCAAAAGTTAGTAATCTGTATAAATTCGGTGTATTTTTATGCTTATTAAATTCGGTTAGCGGAGCACTTCTGTTCTGGTATATCATAGAAGCAATAAGCACTGAAGTGGCGGTCAAGAAAGGGGCAGCTAAGCAACCAGAACATCTTTTAAAAGATAATTCTTTTGAAGGAGATATTGTGGATAAACAAGGTAAAAAGACATTGGTGGTGTGGTGGTACTTTTTGATTAAAGTTTTTTTTTTTTTGCTGCAGAAACAGAGTTATTATCTTTTATTTGGTGTCCGTTTTCATTTCAGTTTTAGTTTAGGATAATAACACTGGTCCCAACAAGCCCAGGGCGCACAAACACATTGGCACCGTCAGTCTACGCAGAAGAAGCCCAGATTTTAGACTAAACCTTTTCTCTAATGCTTATTCATTGGAGATTCTAAGGTAGCAGGCAGACACCTTTATGGCTTTAATAATGAGTATATTTAGCAGCTACAAGGACACAACATATTAAAAAGCTCTCTGTACTAATGTTAATTTAATAAACATGAATTGACAACATGGTGGTTTTACCTATTCTGGCGGCCCATCGTCCAGAATAGCGCCTGTGTGTTTTCACTTTGCAGAGTGTAAAACCTCCTTTTTCTTTAGTGATAATTTGAACTACTCCCATAATTACATAGTGAAATTAAAGGAAAACAATAGTCATAATGAAGTGAAGTGTTTTAGAAATCATAAAGGTAATTTTGTTAAAAGAATAATAATAAAACGATGTGTCGACTTATCATGGCAGCCCTAATGTACATCAGGGTAAGCCGGTCATTGTCTGTGCACGCTGATGTCTAATTAGGGTTAGCCTACCATTGTATATGCACACTGATGTCCAGTCAGGGTAAGCCTATCATTCTATATGCATGCTGATGTCCAATCACGGTGAGCGTGGCATTGTCTGTGCACACTGATGTCCAATCAGGTTGAGCATGGCATTGTCTGTACAGACAGATGTCCAATCAGGTTGGGCATGGCATTGTCTGTGCATGCTGATGTCCAATCAGGTTGAGCGTGACATTGTCTGTACAGACAGATGTCCAATCAGGTTGAGCGTGGCATTGACTGTACAGACAGATGTCCAATCAGGTTGAGCGTGGCATTGACTGTACAGACAGATGTCCAATCAGGTTGAGCGTGACATTGTCTGTGCATGCTGATGTCCAATCAGGTTGAGCGTGGCATTGTCTGTGCATGCTGATGTCCAATCAGGTTGAGCGTGACATTGTCTGTACAGACAGATGTCCAATCGGGTTGAGCGTGGCATTGACTGTACAGACAGATGTCCAATCGGGTTGAGCGTGGCATTGTCTGTACAGACAGATGTCCAATCGGGTTGAGCGTGGCATTGTCTGTACAGACAGATGTCCAATCGGGTTGGGCGTGGCATTGTCTGTACAGACAGATGTCCAATCGGGTTGAGCGTGGCATTGACTGTACAGACAGATGTCCAATCGGGTTGAGCGTGGCATTGTCTGTACAGACAGATGTCCAATCGGGTTGAGCGTGGCATTGTCTGTACAGACAGATGTCCAATCGGGTTGGGCGTGGCATTGTCTGTACAGACAGATGTCCAATCGGGTTGAGCGTGGCATTGACTGTACAGACAGATGTCCAATCGGGTTGGGCATGGCATTGTCTGTGCATGCTGATGTCCAATCAGGTTGAGCGTGGCATTGTCTGTACAGACAGATGTCCAATCAGGTTGGGCATGGCATTGTCTGTGCATGCTGATGTCCAATTAGGTTGAACGTGGCATTGTCTGTGCACGCTGATGTGCAGTTGATGCCTTGATGGCTTTGCCCTCCTGGAGGCCCCCTGCTCGTGTCAATGTGCTCCCTATTTTCTTTGCCACTGTATATTGATTTGAGTCCCCACCCCCACCCACTACCTTCTTTTAGTCTGTATTGATGTGGCCCCCCAACACCCATAATCACTGTGCCCCCCACCTTCTCCCCTCTGCTGAGTATTGACTCGTCCTCCATCCCCCAGCGGCGGCCTGGTCTCCTCGGACAACCTCCTAGGCTGGCTGCGGCCCTTCTGCGCAGACGCCTCCGTGTCGGCCCGGCCGCGCATCCAGGTGCTTCAGGTGCTGGAGCGGGAATTCCCCCTGAGCGAGCAGGATGCTCAGCTGCTGCTGCTTTTCCGGAGCCAGGCCGTGCTGAAGTCCTGCTGGCCCGACAAACAGGTATGACCCTGCCCCCCGCCTTCACCCCAGCAGACGCCCAGCTCCACACGCCTTGTCAGTGCCCACCAGCTTTCAGGTCAAGTGGCATCTAAGCTTAGTCCCTTAACTGCCTCGCCACCTATTCTATTCTGCTGGTGTGTACTTTGAAAGGAAAAGGCCTTGTTGTATAGTGCAGTGTTTCCCCACACAGTCCTCGGGGAACCCCGGACAGTCCACGTTTTTGCTTCATCTCAGCTCCCAGTGCACCTGTACCAGGTATTCGGTGTTCCTGATTGGCTGGGAGCTGGGAGGGAGCAAAAACATGGACTGTCCGGGGTTGCCCGAGGACTGGGTTCAGAAACATTGGTTTTAGTGTGTGTTATTTTTTTCTTGGCCCGCCCCCCTTTTGTAAACTGCCCTTCTTTGCCACAGATTAGATACTTTTCTTCTAAACTGGCCACGACGGCTCTGACAACTTGACAGCTTTTGCATGATGCACTGGAGTGGTTACCAGTGTGCTCCTCCCAGTTGAATGGGGATATAGATGGAGTTTTGAGCCTCAGATTGCTTGTAAAACCGGAGCTCACCCATTCCCGTTTCAGTGTCTATAAAAGCTGTACGTTTAACGGCAGGAGGCAGAGATCAGGATGCATCGAGACTCCCTCCTCACATCACATGGCATCCGTCATCGCGGTGACCCTCCTGGCGGCCCGCGCGACACCCAGTCGGGCTGCAGAGATCGTACTGTGTCTCGCACTTCGTGTAGTGATTTCACCAGCCCTCACACTCACATCCTGTCCAGCTCAGTGCAGCCTCCCCTGGGTTCCCCGGTGTCACCCAGGCAAGAACGGCCATGGACGGAGGGTCCCCGAGCTGATCATTAAAGAAAGCGTGATTTCAGCCTCACCTGCCAGCCATGACATCTGGCTGGCGGTAGGGTGTGAGCTCTGGGCTATGTGCATTTCTATTCCTACCGCAGCCATCAACGGGAAATTCATCTGCTTCAAATCTGCCCAGACAATGTATATTTATCTATACAAACCTACAGGACTAATTAAACAGTCTGCCCCCCGTGTTTTATTTTGTGTTCCTTAACCGCTCTGCCCCTGCTGTTTCCTAATGATACCATGAGAAGGTGGCATATTGTAGCCGCTCGCCTCCATGCTAGTGCTATGTTAGCGTCACCAATGGCAGCAGCGCTGGCCATTGGTGACTCAGCGCTCAAACAGTCCACACCGCTGGTGATGAGCAGGCATCGAAGCTAAAATGGAAACGGACCGAATGCGGCCCATTCTATGCAGAATCCGTCGAGCTCGATGCCGTCTGAATCGTCCTTGTGAGCGGTTAATTAGCACATTGCGAAGATCCGTCTTTCCCTCTTCGTGCCTTGCGTAATCAGGCCACATTACTGCCATTGTTACGGAGTTGGGTGCTGGGTTGGCGCTGGTGATGCCTTGGCCTCTCTCCTGCACCCCGTGGGCCGGGTTCTGTTCCCCAGCTCTCTGCATGTGGCGGCCGTGTGTCTCTCCTCGCCTGTGTGACTTTCCTGCAGGTACTCCAGCTTCCGCCCACAGTCCAAAAACATGCTGCTTAGGTGACTTTGCAATTCAAAGATGCCTGCAGTGTGGGTGCGTGTGGGCGCGTGGAACTCCAGCCGGGGTCTTCCCTGTCCTCCCACCCTCTGCTTCTTGGGATTGGCTCCAGGCTCGCGGTGACTCTGTACTGAATAAACAGCGTGGATGGATGTTCTCCATTTGGAATCTCCCCTCCAAAGTAATTTGCTTTGAATTTCCCCCCCCCCCGTGTACCTCTTCGTGAGCAGATTCAGGACAGTCGCTGTAAGGTCCAACAGCAATACCCAGCGCAGGGGTTAGAAGCTGGAACCCTGTGATCGTCGGTTCTTTCCTGTAACCACTAGAGCACCCGCTGGGGTGTGTGCCGCAGATAACATCAGTCGGACGAGGGCTCGGTCCATCTGTTTCTGAAGTACGAGTGCCGGCATTTGAGTCGGCATCACTTGCAGGGGACTAATTAGTTTGCCCCAGAAAACCAGATGGTATTCTCTCCATTCTTCGCGTTTGATAGTTATGGCGTTGCTTAGCAATTTGGCATCAGTGCATGGAATAGTATGACTGTCTCTAAGGCCCCTTACGAGGCCTGTTTACCAGCCTCACACACCCTGTGACTGACTGTGTAATAGACACACTGATAGGCAAATACAGCATCCTTAATCTCGACTGGGACATTGGAGACGCTAAGATGTCTATCAGTGGCCAGCAGGATGGCTCCGTGGCCCTAAATTAACATCTGTTAATCAGATCCTTTTATCCAAAGCGACTTTCAGTACAAGAAAGGGTTAAATAATGTGTGGTTCCTGGGATTTGAACCCGTGACCTTTATGTTGTTAGCACAATGCTCCGCTCGTTGAGCTGTAGGAGCAAACGGTGCCTGGCGATGTCACCTTTCCTTCCTACTCTCGCATGTGTTCTGTGTTCACTGCAGCACGCATCTGCCGAAAGAGACAGTTTGTGGTGAGGGTGCAAAAAATGTTTAAAAGTGTGAATTTACACTGTAAATGAGAAAGTGTGACCCGGACCATTCTCTGGGGGAGGGGGGCTGGGACATGGAGAATAATGCGATGCAGCATTTTTACAGCGAAAAACATGAATCCTGGCTGTCAGGTGAAATTAAAGACTTGGTAAATTACGATCCTGCATATCTGTGGTAGCGGTAGTAGCAGTTGTAAGATAAGCACCTCCGTTAGCTAAAACGGTAATGATAGAGTAATAATACGTTCAGTGCAAATATGAAACATAATTTTATAATCACTTCATGCGACTGTGGTGACCTTTTCACCTAAATATCGCCTGTGCAAAATGAGTGTCACTTCACACTGTCAAAACGCAATTTCACACTGCAGGCATGTTCTTTATTGTCTTGTTTCTTGATTCTCTTGACCTACAAACACACCTTTGTTGTCCGGTAAATGTTTTTGAAGTTCTGAATGTTTTTCTCCACGTAGAATAGGGTTGCTGACAATGTTTTTTTGAGTGTCTGTCTGTGCGCGTGCATGTGTGTGCACGCGTGTCACATGGCCACAAACCCTGACCGCAGTGTGGGTGCATCAGTACCACGGTAACCGCAGTGCTGCGAGTCGCTGCAGTGGGCCGGCCCTTAGGTGTGCACCGCAGCTGTGCAGAGACCAGGGGAGGGGGCAGCTGGCAAATTCCTGATCGTGGACCTGAACTTTACTGTACTGACGCTTTCATGAAGTCCCCATGGGAATTCCTTACATATTACCGCCCCCTTTGCGCTGCCATGGCCCTCAGGGGTCTCGCCACGTGCTCCTTACTCTCCCCACTCGGTCCTCACTTGGGCATCCCCTCCTTAACGAGCATGTAATTGCCTCTGAACGCAGTGGGATGGCCGGTCTTCGCCACGGGGTCTGTGATGAATCAGCCGTCAATGCCCCCCCCCCGCCCTCGACTAGACGTAATCCACGGCCTTCCTTCGGCATCCGGTCGATCAGAGGCGCTTTTAATGAAGACATCCATCCAATGGGCCGGGCTCGGTTATAGAAGGGGCCGTGCATTGCATATGCCCGTTTGTGTGTGTGTTTCATGTTGCAAATGGAGACGTGTTGGGCGACTCTGCAGGCAGGAGATTTCTCTTAAGTTCAGGGTCAGTTCAGTGATGAGGGTGCGGCGGGGAAACGGCCGTCCTGAAGCTGGTCTCGCTCATGTTTGATCAGTGGGTAATTGAGTGAGTCCGGATTTAAAAAAAAAAAAAAATGAATTTCCAGCCTGCCACGTCTTTGTCTCTCAGTGAAAGACCCACCCCCTGGCTTTGAATTTCCGCATTAAACGTCACCCTCCAATCAATGTGCAGCGATACATCTTCAGAGGGCCAGGACCAATGGGATTCCCAGTCATGCGGGACGACAGCATTCAGATACCCTCCCTCTCAGGAGCTGCTCTACTCCAGCAGTGTCAAGCGTTATTTGTTACTGGTAAACAAGATATATGAGGGGGTAACATGGGAGTGTGAGGCCCTCCCACCGCCAACCTCCTGCGAGTTTCTGTGGCCAGGATTTGTGTTGAAGCTGCACTCGGGGTCCTGGATAATCTTCTAAGTCAGGCTTTGCATACATCAAAGTGGCCTTAATATTTAATTATGCTCTAGGTGATATAAGCAGCTCTCCCACAAATCAATGCGGTGCCGGGAAGAGGGCCAGCTGCTGGTGAATTAGCAGGCCATCTCCGCATGCGCAGGCACCCTACATGCTCGCCCATCCATCTGCCCCCCCCCCCAAACTCCACTCCCAGCCGCAGTGATTATCTGCGAAGGATTAAATACGCTGAGGATTTCCAAGTCCCACATAGCGGCACGCAGCCGCATATTTGATCCGGATCTCCTAATGTGGGATTTGACCCCATACCCCTACTTGCATATTCAACTCCCTCATGAATTTGGCAGCCCCGTTATCTGCTTAACTGGCTCAAGCCAGACAGGGTCACCCTGCGGAGGTCACCATGCGGGTACCTCCTCACATAAAGTTCTTTTTTTTTTCTTCCATACCCTGCTTTTACTGTGTTGACAGTGTCACTGCTTTCTGACCACAGAAGCTGACTCACCATAAATGAATATTGATAAGTGATTTTGATTGGCCGGGAGGAGCTGAGAGGCTGGTGGGGGGCATTTGAGGGACCTGCGGACTGCCTCCACAAACCCCTCCCATTCCTCACCTCCTACCCCCTGGGGCGGGTGTTAATATTCCTGAAGGTTCTCTGTTTTCCTGCTCGTCTTAATGGCCTCTCAGCCTTAGCTGTAACGTCGTATACATCAGCCATTGACAGCCATTAATGATATTACAGGATAGTCAGTTGCCTGTGGCGAGACCCCGACCATGAGTGCGCGTCCGAGTGGCCCGACCTCACTGTGCCGTGTTTCCTCGGTTCCCCCATTTTACCGGGGTGGAGGTAAGGCCCTGACCATCAGTGTGGCCCCGCCTCGCTGTGCCGTGTTTCCTCGGGGCCCCCATTTTACCGGGGTGGAGGTAAGGCCCTGACCGTCAGTGTGGCCTCCCCTCGCTGTGCCGTGTTTCCTCGGGGCCCCCATTTTATCGGGGTAGAGGTGAGGCCCTAACCATCAGTGTGGCCCGTCTCGCTGTGGCGTGTTTCCTCTGGGCCCCCATTTTTTCAGGGTGGTGATGAGGCACTAACCGTCAGTGTGGCCCCGCCTGGCTGTGCAATGATTCCTCAGCCTTCTGTTTTGCCCATTTTCTGGCCTTCTCGCTGCCAGCTTAGTTGACTCATTTCTGCAGCTAGCCTGAGGGTAGGTACTGTGGGGCCCCTTCCGGGACTCAAACCGGCGGCCTGTACGACGTGCCCTTTACCGCTGTTTTGCCTCCCATTTTGCCAGTGACTGTCCTGCCCTGAAAATCTGCTCCTTTGAAAGGGGCTCATTTTTTGCCATTACTTTTTGGCAGATTAGCTGAAGCTTCCTCTCTGTCTGTCTCTCCCTCTCTCTCTCTCTCTCTCTCTCTCTCTCTCTCATCAATCAGTTATTTTCAACTCTACTGATTTTCAGGGGGGCTTCACATCAGGATGCGTTTGAGGCTCTGTTGGGCCTCTCCACTGTCCATTTTTGGTGTCCTACCACTACTGAGATCAGGCCGTATGTATCAAGGGAGGGAGACACCTGACAGCTAAGCCCACATGTAAGCATACACATGAAATTGACAGACTCCTCCCCCTCGCTACTCTGCATGTGAGCCAGTCCTTCGCCAGGGGTTCAGTGTGCTTTACATCACACGCACTATGATTTTCCTTACCTAAAATATTCCATGCCCCACCCATTGTAACTTACCTGTTCACAAAGTTGGGTTCTCTTATTTTGTGTGTGCACGTGAAAAATATTTCCAGGTCTCATCACATTCCGTAAATCGTTCTTGTGAAATTTTAACACTAATCATGAAATTAAAAAGAAAAAGTAATCTAATGTGTGAATTGACAAACTCTCTTGGGTGTAAACAGCAGTAATTGGATACTGGAAAAGAAAAGAATCAAATAGTTTGTGAGCTGAAAAAAAATTCCAGCCCCATGGCCTCCTCTGAAAAGATGGATGTCTGAAGGTGTATGATGTCACTGAAGGATTGGTAGAGGATGTGTTTAGTGATGGTCGGGGGGGAAAGGCACACAGAGGGGCAGTAATGGAGGGGGGGAGGGGGGGGGCTGCTTTTTCCCGGGAGATGATGCTCAGTGCTGTACCACAACAAAGGTTGCATTAGTCACCTATATTCAGATTTCCTTTATTGTGGAAATGTCATTCCACCCCCCCCTGCCCAGACCCAAGAGAGTCTTAATGGACAATAGAACAAATAAACAGATATTACAATAAATAGACAAATATTGCAATAAAAAGAAGAGCGGCGGTATCGGCTGATCAAAGGCAAAGAGATTACCGATGTCCTCACTGGCGATCGGTTGAGCTCTTTGTATTTTCAGTTTGGGTCATAGTGGCACTCGAGAGCCAGAAGATCCATGTTGCCATGTAATGGCCTCCTTGATTTGCATTGGAAAGTTTTACGGTCAGCAAAGAGGGAAGTTCCTTCACTAGAGAGCTTTGAACCGTGGATCCTGGCTGACCTGTGACCCCCCCGATAAAAGGCTTTTATGATTGGCTCACGTCTAATGCATTCCGCTCCAGGTCTGTGCTTTGGGAATAGTGGTATATCCAAAGGGTATTCTGCGCCAATAAATAATGTAAAGTCCTTCTTTTAAAGTACTTATTTAAATGTTCTTTTTCATAAAAAATGGTCAAAGGTTATATTCAGACTATTTAGTGTCACTTGAGATCTTTTTGCTTAATTTGTACATCAAGCTGTATAACCCACGCCTCGCATACAATGCATTTCCTTCTATACATAAATAGAAATCTGCAGCTTATTATTTATTATTTTTTTAATTTATAGCGTATAGAGTAGTCTGTTTGTTCAGTCCCACCTTATTCCTGAAGCATTAAGCACTTGCTGAGCCCGTGACACACATCGGTGTGGATGAACCCCAAGCAGAAAGCAGTTTCAGATCAGCACCCCCAGAACAGGAACCGCCAATTTTTGCGGATCCTCTCACTGGTTTAACATGCTCATGCGTTTGAGCAGCGTTTGAACATCTCATTTATGAAATATTGGTGGGGGCGTCTCTTCGTCTGACCCCACAAGAACCTGGGTGCGTGCCCATGTTCAGGGGCTTATCTGGGTTGGCCAAGCCCCTCACCAGCTCCGTTTAAGATTGGGGATCATCGGAATGGCATTCTGGTCTGGATCACATCAAAATTCTGGTGTACAGCTGATCATCAGGATAAGATCACAACTATATAATTTATATTTGTGCTTTGTTCCATTCAGTTCCACTTATTTTATTTTTATATAGCGACTTTTCCCAACATGGTTCCCTCAACACGCTTGACAAAAAATCAAACAAGTGCTGCTTACTCACAAATAGCAGTTCAAGACAGGGGTGGCCCATCATATCCAGAAAGGGCCGGTGTGTATGCGGGTTTTCACTGCACCTCCCTAACTAGATTACTAATTAGTGGACTGATGGGCTGAAGAGTGCTCACACTGGGGTTTGAACAGCTGACCTAAAGGTTATCCCAAAAACTTGGATACCTACTTGCCCTTTGCACATAAGATTGAGTACCCCTGGTTTAAGGTAACTTTCGTAAAAATCAATAGTGGACAAAGACAACTGAGGAGAGCAAACGAAACTCTCTAGTTTGGTAGAGAAAACATCTGGAGGTCCAGATTCTAATATTATACGTGTCAGATGGGGCAGCTGAGTGTTTGGGTATGTGTGTAATTCTCTTGTCGCGCCGCGCTGCTGGACAGCTCTCTCCTCAGCCTTCTGCAGGTCAGTCTCCAGTCATCTCCTGATGACTGAGCAGTCCTGCCTGAGGCCTGCTGTATCCACGTTGAGAGCTCAGTCAATGCCCAGGGTTCAGGGTATCAGGTCCTGTGGAAAGGAGAATGAAGCAGTATGTCGGTACGGAGGCTGATGGGTAGCCGCCGAAAGCAATGGCGGGCAGGAAAAATGCTGCCTGTGCAGTTTCAGCAGCAGCAGCCGTAGTAGATATGGCAGTCTGAGCTAAAATAATAGGTCTTCGATAGCCATTTAATATTACGGTGGCCAGCTATTCTATAGCCGAGAGGCCTGAGGGCTGTTCTGCAAGAAGGCCTGCATTCTGTGACCTGACTGGTTCTTCGGTCTGGTTAAACAAGCAGGACCCTGACCTATTAGTGCCCTGTAGGTAAACAGAAGAATTTTAAAGTCTGTCCTACATTAACTGGACACCAGCTGAGAGGGATTTGAGTAAGTACGGTCACATTTCTCCCTGTAGTTACAGTCCATACTGCTGCATGTCAATGTTCGATGCTCCTGCCCCCTGACGGCACAGCATCACAGCGGTCTGATCTGCTCTTTATAAATGCACATATTCATTTTCCCCCTTTGTGAAAGTCAGGGAGCACATCAGCGTGGCTGAGCTGCATGACACGTACCCTAGATAGGGAGCGCGTGTATGAGAATTAAACAGCAGGTCTGTATCAGATCGTACCTTGGTTACAGGCTTATTGAGTGAAGCTGTAATGCAAGCCCCCGGTGTTATTACCTCCTAGTAATAGGACTTCCGTCTTGTCAGGGTTTTTGAGAAAGATAATTGTCAGCCATCCATCTGTTGGCTTTATTAAAACAGTTTACTGGGGAGATTATAGATGTGTGGTCATCAGATGCAGCTGAGAGGGACATTTGTGCGTCATCAGCATACGAATGGAAGTTAATTTTCTGCTTTTGTATTGTGTTTCACGGAGGGAGGGCAATAAAGGCCCCGGCTCCGCTCGCTGCCGGACTCTCCGCTTCACCGGCGATACCGATGGGCTGTTATTAGCTATCTGAGCGTATTGCTGATCACTGTTCAGATAAGCAGTGAGCCACTTAAGTACGGTTCCGCACAAACTGACCTGACACTCCAGGCTATATAAGAATTGATGGCTGATGGATCTGGGAGCTTAAGTACTGATGCGTTCCTGGGATCAGAGAACAATAGCACATCACTTACTGCTAAGGCTTTAGACGGGAGCCATGCTGAAACTTTTCAAGTATATTATTAGCGTCCAAGTATGTTTGCTGTGGGGCTCTTCTGCACCACAACAAGGTGGATTTTTGAGAGAAATGGGACATTTGAGAACAGTCTGTAATCATTAACATTTTTGCCGTAACAGTGGTCTTGTTACTGCTACTTCAGATTGATCCAGGACAACGAGAAAAATCGTGGTGGCGATTTATTGCTGGAAAATGAATCACGTTCATCCTCAGTCGCAGACTGAGACCCCGGGGAGGTATTTTGCCAAAACCGCTGACTTAGCTCAGTGAGCAGGTCCTCATTGTCGAATGCCGAACTATCCGAATTAAGAGTCATCTTCTTTAAAGCAGAAAACCTGTGTTTGCTTTTATTTGGTGGCCGGTTTAACAGGAGATCTACTCTTTGAGCCCCAGCTGGTGCCAGCACCCAACTGAAGACAGCCAGGCCTGGCGGGCTCGCAGCCAAGTCTGCAATGGCCGTGTAAAGCAAACAAAATAAGTCAATCCAGTCCTTAGTGTGTCTGATATCTAAAAGTGTGTGAATGTACCCCAGCGGTATGCAAATCCTGTCCTCCAACTCTGCAGTAACTCAACACATTTAAAGTTGTCTACAGTGTTGGCTGAACAGTGTAGCCGCTCTGCCTTCGTTGTCCCGCCGTTTACGGCCATGCTACTCTGGTACGCTTTCTCATGGACTTCTGAGGCCTCCTGCCTGTCATCTCCGGGTGTGTCTGTCTGCCAACGACAGCCATCAGACAGTCCTCATCGTGGATCTGCCAACCCTTGCACATCGATCCGTCATTTCCAGTTATGATGTCACCGTTTCCTCCGGAGCGTCGCACGTTGGCGCCGAGCAACATAGGGGCCGTTTCGACGGAGTCTCTGACATCTGTCCTTCCTTGTCACGCACTCTGTTTGTGGCACAAAGGCCTTGAAGAGAGGATCTCCCAGTCTTTCTCATGTGAACGTGGACTTGTGTTTTCTCTGCTAATCTGTAGCATTTTTTTTGCCTTGCTGTGAAGTGAATAACAGACCAAAGCCGCTTGTGTCTTTTTACCACCCCCCGTGCTACAGTTTCTGATCTGTGATTGAGACTCTAATTTGTGGGTTCTGTTAGCGTAGGTGGTATAATCACATGTGGCATTATTGCTCGCTAATAATGTTTCGTTTGTAATCTTAAAGCATGTTAACAAGTGGATTCTTGAGGTCTCAGATTTTCGTCAGTCCAGCAAAAACACACTGTTGTTTTTGGCACCATAGCTGAGTATTTACTTTTTGCATTATCAGTCAGTTCAATGCATTTGTTTGCTTTGTACCCTGTAACGTTAGTTACTGTACGTTTTGAACGTAATCCATCCGTCTTCCTTAACAGCGTTTCCAGCATAGGGTGAGCCTGGAGCCTATCCGAGGAAGCACACGGCACAAGGCATGGAATAGTCTGGACAGGATTTCAGTTTTGAAATATGGTGTGTTTCCCAAATGAAGGCCATTTTGTGGCTGAAGAATAATTAGCAGCTAGGACTCCTGGGCTGCTGTTCTTGCTGGCTGTGTGGGAATCACCTTCCTTCTCTTTGGTGCTTGCGCTTCTGAAAATGTTCTCTACATACATGTGACTTTTCAAAGTGCTGTGCTCCTGTGTTTTTCACCATCAGTAAATGAGCCTGTCCTTGACATCTGAATCGTGCCACGTGATGCTGCGTTGGCATCTCCAGGTTGGACTCTCGTCATACCCATGTATTTGAGGATACCAGGTCTTCTTGATTGAACTTTGAAGATAATTTGACATCTTGAGGTTTCTTCATAGCCACGGTTTTCTGACTTGTGATGACGGTTTGGTTTCGCAGTCCAGACCCCCGGGAATGATCTCCTCAGACTGCTCAAATTTGGACTCCTGGCCACCAGCCTTTGGCGCGTCCCTCACCCTAACCCTGTCACCGCTGTCCCCGTCACCCATCACTGTCCCAAGCCTCGCCATGACACGTCTGCCTCTCCTGTATCACAGCGCCTTCATGCTATGCTGCCTCACCCTCCGCTTGCCTCTCCTCCCTTCCACATCACCGTTCCTTTGTTCCCAGTTTGAAGCTGCATGCGTCCCCTCCGCCCCCCGTCTAAAGGAACTTTTCTAATTAAGCTTTCATGTCCTGCATACATCAGGAGGCATCTAACGAAGCCTTCGCTATACTGATACGAATACAGCCCTTTACACTACAGTGCGTTTTCGAAAGGAAATTTCTAGTACAAGTTAATCTCTCGGAGGTTATTGTTCTTCCACAGACAAGTATTAGCTACCATATTCTTGTCACTGAAACTTCATAACTTCAATTTCAGAGAACTTCAAGCTCACCAAAGGCCATTTAATAGATTATCTTCCTTAATAAGGCATTAATTTAGTATTCATTACCTTCAGATATATCGATTGTATTCAGTTGCTTTGCTTTGATGATAAGAATATTTGAAATTTCTCAGGGGCCCACAGACATGTGACTGTCTTGCTGAGGCTCAAACTGGCTCAGAGGCTTAGCCTGTTACTGTTACTCTTTTTTTTTTTTGTATCCGCGAAAGAAACAACTTATATATTTTTAAATTTGGTCATAAAATATTTATGTATTTGTTTTGAAGCAGAAATTTAACTGGCATTTGCAGCTGATGACTTGCCTCTCACTGATCATCTGAGCCCAGTTTCTGGAATGGCAATCATAATCATATAAAATGAGAAGCGAAACTGATTGGATACATCGGTGTTATAAGCAGGAACGTAGCTGATGGTGGGCTATCTGGGCAGCGCAATGCACAGTTCAGACTTTACTTTAGTTGCCTTGTGTATGAAATTTGGTTTGCCAGTGACGTGCATCAGTGCTGGGGGAGCCGCAGACCAAGAAAAGGTGGTTAAAAGCTGAGATTAAATATTTGATGAAGCCGTCCTTGAAATGGAAGGTAAAATGGCCGCTGCCCCCCCGCCCCCCCCCCCCCCCCCCCCCCCCCCCCCCACCCACACCCCCCCCCCCACCCCCCCCCCCCCCCCCCCCCCCCCCCCCCCCCCCCCCCCCCCCCCCCC
>JAODKC010000109.1:485395-515053 GCA_026777985.1 Mormyrops attenuatus
GGCGCCCCCCCCCCCCCCCCCCCCCCCCCCCCCCCCCCCCCGCCCCCCCGCCCCCCCCGGCCCCCCCCCCGGGGGGGGGGGGGTCACAGGCCAGTCCCAGCAGATTGGCCAGGTGTGGGACAAACACGCTGCTACACAGCCAGTCCTGAATCCCGATTAAAGGGGGTCCATTCAGGATTCAGGTCGGGTCAAACAAGCGTGTCTTGGGGGGGTGCAACTGTCACAAACATTGACCCGGCTACATTACCTTATATTACATTATTTATTTGAATTATTTATTAGTACAAGCATTTGGTTCGCCACCCGTGACTTTGAGAGCAGGTGGGGGTAAGCTGACTTGTTTCTTCATTGCTGTTTCACGTCGACACCAGGGAGCTGGATGTAAACTCCCGTATCATGGCCACCCAAGGGCATCAGCTCAGTGTCCCCCGTCATGGGGGTTTGGGTCCCCTGGGCTGCTCACTCTCCCATTCATCTTGGCTGACTGTCTCCCATCTCCCTCCCCCCCAGTGCATACGCAGGATATCAGCCCTGATCCAGGATCGTCCCGGCTGCCTCCTCCCGGCCCTGAAGCTGTTGACGGAGAATCGTGACGCACAGCTGCAGAAGCTGGCGCTGGAGCAGGTAGCTGCCATCACCGAGGTGAGCGGGCCTGCATCAATCAGACACGCGGCTTATCGGCACACTTTTATCTCGCACCTGACTCTGAGGGAGGATCCTCCGTCGAATCTCTTATCGGCGGGCCGCTTCGAGGATCCCAGCCAGCGTGACGCAAGCGTCAGGAGCCTCATCCTCCTTGTCGCCACGGAACGACTTTGAACGTAGCCGACGCAAAGATCCCGCCCCGATTAAACTAATGTATCGCGCGAGGAAATCAGAGCTCAGTGAGGTGTGTTGGTACGAGCCACATGAGTTTAGATCATTTCCCGTGTCTATTCACACGTCCAGGGTGTCCCGCTGACGGACGCCTGGGTTTTATTTTTGAATTCATTATATTTTTGGCAGATGCTTTTATCCGAAGCGACGTGCATGTTTGAGAAAGCAGGGTCAGACAGTCCTTGGAGCTTGGGGGTTAAGGGTCTCGCTCAGAAGCCCAACAGCGAAATCATTCTGCCATCCGCGGGATTTGAACCAGCGACCTACCACCCAAGGGTTTGTTTTGTGTATAGTTTGGTTCTGTTTTTAATCACAGAGCTTTGCTATTAAATGAAAGGAAGAATGTTGAAATCAGAGGTTTAACCTGTCAGAGAGCATTCCTTTAAATTGCTCGTCATAGTGGATTGATTCATTTGTTTCAATTTGCTTTAAGTTGTGGTGTTTTTACCATCAGTACTGAACAGGGACAGTTGGAACAGACCATTAACATCACTGCTCTTAACATCATTTCTCTGTCTCTGGAACATTTGACATGTCTTTGTTGTTTGGATTTTAGACTATACATTTTAAAAAGTTCCTTTCTTGGAAATTGACATAATGTTTTATTCTTGCCACTGCAGAAAATGAGAATGGGTTGCATTTAACACGATGTCCCCTCAGACATCAGCCATGACTCAACTGGCACGTGTCAAAATGTCAGTACCACAGGGGTGGTGGCAGGGGGGATCGAGCCGTGCTGATAGGCTGTCAGCCTGCGACCGCTTAGGGGCTCCTTCGTGATCGTCATAGCCTCACTCTGTTAATTAGATAGCATTAGAACAAGAATTCATCAATAAGATATACTCTGTGTCGTTCAAACCTTCATTTCTTTTTTCCTTTATGACACTCATGACTAGGAGATGATTGTTTACGGACTGGCAGGACTGAATCACCCAGACACATTTTTCATCAAATGGGGGAACAATTATCTAAAAATACGCACTGTCTCTAGTATTAGCTAGCCTATTGTATTGTTCACGCACATTTTGTTCGCTATTTGTGGGCACAGTTTTACAAAAAAACTTTGGCTAATCTTTAAACGGCAGGGTTTTTTTTATGTTGAATCATTTGTTCGAAGCCGCTAAATTATATGCAGAAGAACATTTTCGCTGACGGGAGTGAAAATACCGCAGTCTCACATTTGATCTCCTGGGGGTCGAGGCTAAAATAAGTATTACCTAACAGATGGAGTGATATGAAACTGGTCTCACCCTGATGTGACCCGTCCCAGTAGACCTCATGACTGGTTTTAAGTCATTTTTCTCTGTAGCTGAGAGAATGTTACAAAGTGCTTAATACCCCTGGCCTGCCGTGGTTACACTTTATCGGGCTTAAGTGGCTCGGGATCCATCCCTTCAGCTGCAATCTGTTCCGTTTTTGGCAGCCCGCGTGATGCTTGTGTCTTCACCTGCTGCGTGCGTGTACTTGGTGAACAGTCGACTCGCAGGAATCGAGGACATCAAGCCAAGCAACGCAAGGGCTTTTGCATCAGTGAGGGTTCTGCATATATGTGTGTGTGCTGAAGGAGCCATGTGGCAGAAGGCCGCTACAAAGGTCCTATATTTGGTGACTTAAATCCCTGTAATGTAATCTTGGTCTGTTTACCACATTGCTTTTGTTCCAATGCTTTTGCATTTAAAGTGCATTTGTTTTTTTAGCAGGTGCTTTTATTCAAAGTGACTTAAAAGTGAGGTAATGGGGGCAGCCAATCCCTGGAGCATTTGGGGGGTAAGGGTCTGACTTCAACGGCCCACTGGTGACATCACTCTGCCGGCCACGGGATTTTCTTAGCCATCAGTATTGCAGTGCTGAAGTTAATTTGAAGAAATTTTGTCGGTGAAACTTACACAAAAAATATGGGATAAAAACATTAAGGTGTTTTATAACAGGGATGCACTTTGCTGTTGGGTTGAGATTTAGTAAAGCTGCAGCCGTTTGACGGGAAAAGGTGATTAAGATCTGGTTGGACCCGATATTTCCCACTTAGCGCAGCTGCAACGGGGTGCCACAGTTCTTCAACCCGCTGGTGAGATGCGTTCAGCTGTGGCTGCCTCCCAGAAACCCGGCATCTCCCCTCTGTGCTGAAACCAAGTGGTTTGGCGTAGCGCTGTCGGTCGTCCGGGTGTCGTAGCGATAGTGGCGCCGGGGTGGAATGCTGCTGCTTTTAGCGTTCCTGAGAGCTTTACGATTTAAATGATAAAGGAAAGAGGCCCATGAATAATTTATCGCCTCCTGTATGCACCGATTTCAGTCATGTGCTCCTGAATTCATGGACGGCTTCATCATGAATAGTTAATCACACTCCTTCCATTCCCACTGCCGTTCACAAAATATTAAACAGTATTAACTAGCACTGATACTTTCTGTTGTGCGAAGAATGTTTGACTCGTTCCCTTTAGATTGTTTGTTAATTCAGTCTAAATCTTGCCATCACGAGGGTGAACTTGGACTGAATTTTTAGTTCTGGTGTCCAGGGTTTGGACTGAACAGAAAGAGTGAATTAGACTGTCTGCCATGAAATCTCACATTACACTGTGTACAGAGCATTTTAATAAAATGCATTATTCATAAACATTTCTAACTCCTCTGTTTACAGTATTGTAGAATTACTTTCCCTATGTGCTATATAAATGAATAAAATGAGAAATAATAAACAGTAATAAAGTATGAACAATTCATTATAAAATATTACTTAATGTAGGAAGTATAGAAAGGAAGGAATTAGCATTCCTGATAACAGGTTAGCTAAATTACCCATGCACTATAAGCTTAAGGGAAAAAAGTATTGGTGAGTTGAAGCATATAGGCTAGTATTTTAACCTCGGGTTACTTAGCTGGTGGCTCCCTCAGAGTTTTCTCTTCAGCTGTTTAAGGGTGAGAAGCCAGCAATCTGGTGTGCTGTCCGGCCAGAATAGGAGGCATCCAAGCCTGATGTTGGTGCTGCTCTCCAGAGGTCAAGCCTTCTGTCAATCACATCAATCCACCATCACTAATACTCAGCGTAGTCGTGTGTCACGCCCCAGTTATGCTGGTTGGCACTCTCAAGATGTCTTCGAAAGCCTTATTCCGTGCAGATCTCGTGGCGGATGGGCTGCCTCGGAAGTTGCCACGAGCGGAAGTCTGTTTGGGCTTCGCCGCCGAGCATCGACATCCCCAGTTAGGATGTTTACCCATTCTGCCTAAGTGCAGATCGGCGCTAATTACTCGCCACTGACGAATGTCACACTAATTCATCTTACCGCTGTGCGCTTAAAGGGCAGCTCCATCCAGCAGTTTAAATGTGGATTCGTCACCTGGGATTTTCTGTGTTTCTTAAGGAAATGATGCTTCATGAACTGTGACCGAGGGGGTGAACAGAGTCATCTGAAAAGCACCGCAGTCTGATGGCTTAAGAGCTGGTGCTCAGTGTGATTTAAAGTTGGTACAATGGCTCCTTTATCGTCATACATTGAAGGAAAGTCTCTCTCTAATTTATTTTGGTATCTGCTCATCCTTTTTTGGTGTTATGAAAAAGTCGACCGCCTAGAAAATTCTATAAGTCATCATCTGGAAACGAGATAAGAAATAGGTGTTACTGACTTAACTTCTGACTTCAAGCAGTTAAAATTAATTTCATTGTCATAATTTTTAAAAAGCATATATACGTGTGTGAATATTTCTGAATATGGTTGGGCAGAAAGCAGTCACATGCAGTGTAATGGGAAATAACTTTGTGTGATTTTCAATGCCTCCGGATGCACTGAAAGTTTTGTCATTCCTCATCTTTTACGCAGTCGAGCAGCTTTTCACGGCTCTCTCGGTTCTGTGAGGTTCAGGTAGCAGCTCGACTGTCAGCCTCCTGCCTGTGTGAATGTGCGCCATAAACCTGCGTTTGCGTAATGGATGTAGCCTCAGCATGTGTACGGATCTCTGTGTACGGATAAGAAACCCAAATGAAATTTTATGTTTTCGGTTTTATTTGTCTCTTGCGATCTGAGGCCTCTGGGTGTTCGGAGGGAGCATTTAATTTTGCCTGTCCGGCTTCCCTTCACGGTTGGCTGCACAGAGCTTTATTTTCTCCAGTGTTCTCTCTTCGCCCGGCCTACCTCTGGTATGTTGTCAACAAAATTGGGGCACTTTACAGGAGCTCGGGGTGGGGCCGGTTCCTGGGACCGGGATGGCGGGAAACGTGGACTCTGTGCCGCCGGGCCTCGGCGCGTTCCCCGAAAGGCGAGACCAGGGGGAGGAGCGCTCCTGAAATATGACCTGATTTCACAGCGACGCGCGGCGCCGTGACGGCGGGGGCCCCTTTTATTTGTCGTGAAAATGGAATCGCCGTCCTTCCCGCCAGTTTCCCTGCCCCTCGTCCCACGTTCCCTATTGATGCGCCGCTCAGAATAACGAGAGCTAGTTATTCGCTCCCTGTTAACTTTTGTTTTATTCATGTACACAAAAAAACCAAAACAAACCATCATATTGATAGTGTACGAATGCGCCCTGTAAGTTCGGTGACAAGACGCTCCCGCTTTATGTGGAATTACCCAAGAACGCTGTGTAGCTGTTCAGCGTGCTTGGCTGAAATCCAGAATGGGGGGGGCGGCGCTGGAATATGACATTCGCATGCACTCCGGAATAAGTGGCATCTAAGGCGTTGTGGCGTGGCTTAAACGCCGCTTTCAGCCGGGGCTGCTCTCATTCTTTATTGATGCCTTTCATTCTGGGGCCATGACAGCAAGTCACCGTGGGCCGCCTTTGTGTGGGTCCCTGTGTGTTTAAGGCACTTTCCGAAAGCACGGCTCATGTTTCAAAACTCTGTTCTCCTTTGGCGTTTTCAACTGCTGGCAGGCAGTCGGGGTTTATTTGATTACTGTGTGTCATCCGTATATTCTTCTAACCCCTGTTCCTGGTTCCTGATCGGGGTCACTGGGGGGGTAGGGAGCCTATCCCAGGCTGCACAGGGCCCAAGGCTGGAGTACACCCTGGACGGGATGCCAGTCCATCATAAGACACACACTTGCACAAACTCACACACTTTGTTTTTATAAACAGCAGTTCCATTAATGCACATGTTTTTAGAGCATGGGAGGAATGTCGAATACCCAGAGGAATCCTGTGTGATCTCAACTTCCTGAGCCAGGGGTAAGTAAAGCCTGGGGCAGGTGATGTTCTAGCATAAATGAAAATCCAGCTTTCAAATTAAGACCTACAGGATATGTATGGGGAGGGAAGAAATGTTGTGAGTTTTGTTAATTTAGTGTTAATAGCTGATGAAAGGCCTCTCTTCTCCTGCCATGATCCCCACCAACACAACATAGACCCGGCCAGATTAAATGGAAAACCCAGGTGACCGTAAGTGTGCGTATCTGCGCGCCAATGTGAGGAGCACAAAGATTCGTGAAGACAGATACAGAATGCGATGTATCCATTAAGCCGCAGAGGAGTCTGCATTTTTTCCTAAGTCATCTGGGCCTGAGTCATTTTTGAGGCATCTGAATTGTTCTTACGTTTCCATTTTTAACGCATCCTCTCACTAATCCTCGAAGGGGAGATGCGTCGCATCACTGAAATGTTGACAAAGCAGATGCTAATGGCTGTCTCAAGCAGCTCTTCACGTTGTGTTTCCAGTTGATTCTGTCCGTCAGTCACACGGCCCAAATCTAGCACAGCAAACACGTGTTGTAGAGGTTACGGGATCGGAGGCAAAAACAGCGGCTAGCAGGATTAAACCCTAGTAATATGACCGCTGTTCTGAGTCACGGGCCATGTGTAGCGCAGGCTCAGTGATTGTTTCGCTAACCCCATGATGCCTGTACCTGTTGTCGGCATGATACAGACCCTCACTGTCCACTGAACCGTTTGAGTAATAGTTTACAGTGCAATATATATGTATCGTATGCAGGAGTGGATGTAAAAGCGATGTTAGTGTCCATTTCGGCATATGGCATTTATCTTGGAACTTGTCCACTTGTGAAGTTTCTTTCTTTAAAATTCAGTGCGGTGTGCATTCAGGGTGGCGCGCTAGCTTCAGCTTGTCCGAAGGCGCGCAGTTAGGTGAGCTGCCGTCTCTAAATCGACCATAATGCGTGACGCTGTGTGTCAGGCTGTGTCCTGCGATGGACTGGCATCCCATCAGGGGTGTCCCCTCCCTTGTGCCCTGTGTTTCCTGGGACAGGATCCAGGCTCGCAGCAATCATGTAGCATTCATGCAAAATAGATGGATATAAATACTGAGGACTGCGATGGGCTGGCACCCCATCCTGGGCTATTCCCCGCCTCGTGAACAGGATAGGCTATAGTCCGTCCCCCCCGCAACCCTGCATAGGACAAGCAGGAATGGAAAATGGCAGGATGGATAAATACAGAGGAGTATCATATTTCAGATTTGCTGGTTGCTCTCTATATTAATGTGTTATTGCTGTTAAATTTCCAAACAGAGCAGTTTTTCTTTAAGTGATTTGTTTTTGAGATTTCCTTGCTGGCTGCTGGTCTGTTTTTCCTACCTAGATTGCGTCAGCCCCCTACCACTGACACACATTGATCAAATTTAGCGCGATTCATTATTGCAGGGCTTCCAGCTGCTGAGGTAGAGGCTTCTGAGCATTCAACCAGATAATTTATGTTGAAAAGAAAGTCATCACAAAATAACTGCAAGCCTGGGCAGGTCCTTGTGTTACCCGGGGGACATGGTAAGGGTCAGAAATGCTGTCCCGGCTCGCAAACAGATTGTCGGTAAATAGTCTCGAGCACTTTCACCCGGTCAGTCACCGAGTAAAGAACCCAAGTAGAAGTCTGAAGAATGACCCATTGCCCGCTGGAGGAAAATCACATCGACCATGTATGATTCAAAACCTCACCAAGGTCATTCAAGTCACGCCGACAGATGCAGAGTGCCATCAGGTGCCTCCGACTGACGCAGAGGGATATCGCATGATGTCATCGTGTTGTGGCTTACCTTATGTACTGCCTTACTGTTAAGCTGGATTGAAGTTTTGGAGTGGCCAAAGGAGCAATACCATGATCATTGACAATTATACAATTTTTTTTTTTTTTTAAGGTGGGAGGCATAAGAGGGGGCCTTAATTCATACAGTTGGGTTGACTTTCTCATTAGCCAATGATATGTTTTGAATTGGTGAGTGACAGGGAAGGGGGCACTCTAGCGGCAAATCAGCTGTCAGCTGGGGTCAGGGGCCATCTCACTGGCTCTGCCTCTTTCAGGTGAATGAGTCGAACTGCGACCCCGAGCTGCTGTCGCTGCTGCTGGATGCTGACATGCTGACCGAGTGCTTTGGGAGTGCCCTGTACCCGCGCCTGGTCGACCACCTCCTGACGCACAACAGGGAGAACGGCTGGGACGTGGAGGCAGCGGCCCGCGGGATGGTGGCTGCCGGCCACGTCAGCGAGGCGGGGTCCCTGCTTCTGGCTCACCGAGGGACACACCCGGGCTTGGTCACCTTCAACGCAGCCCTCGCTGTCGCCCCTCGGTGGCTGTGAGCAAGAGGGATAGAGACTATTCAGAATCAACTGCCCCTTTTGTTGGTTTCTCCTGTAGTCAGAGATGGCCCACCGTACCCCCAGTGTGACCGTGTCTGTCTTTGTTTCTTTGTCATCTCCCTGTGTGTAACAAAGTGGTTAATTATCAGTAAAGGACAAAAGTTAATGGAACTCAAGATTACTGCTGTTTAATTTACGCCATTTTTTCGGTCTATGAAAGCTTCTCCATGGATCAATTACAAACAAACAAGGTTTGTTTGGGCTGTTTTCGTCTTGTTTTAGCTGAAAATGAGTCCCTGGAGGCCCTTGCTGCTGAATAATTACTTAAATACCCACGGTGGCAACGCTTCTGACTTGGCAGACAAAGACATGGCACAATTGTTCATTTGCATTGTCTCTCTCTCCCTCATGAACCAGACAATTGTGGTTCTGGGTTACCAATTACTTCCTGCGGTGAAAATTAAAAGGTACACTGACACAACTTCCAAAGACTGTTTGTTTGTATTTTTTTTTTTTGCATAATAAATAGGCCTAATGGATGATATTTCATACAGCCCACCCTTTTTAATTCAAGCACTAATCTAGGAATGTAAATTTACCCACGAATATTCCAGATAGGCATGTTTTTACTCTGAAGAATATATTAGCTAATTAGGAAATCTCTCAGTATAATAAGATAATGTCATATAAAAAATATATTAGCTGTTCTGGAAATCTCTAAAAAAAAAAAAATAATTAAATCATGAATAAACAATGACAGTGTACTGCAGTGTTTTTTTTAATGTTATTTTGGGTAATAAATGAATTCGTCACTTAATCATCCATACAAATTTATTTCTAGTATTTCTATATAAAAGTATTCATTTCCTATGAAACTGCTATCATTATACTGTTCTTTTTTATTTTATATGACATTATATCTCCATCTTTTGCAAATATGAACTGCACCCCTTGTGTAAAAAGATTTTTATGATTGGCCCCTTGACAGCCACCCCCCCCAAAAAAAAATGCTTTCTGTCATTACCGGAGCCTCCAGGTTAATTTTCTGAGTTGTTGGGATGTGGCTCAGCACAGACAGACTCACAGGGAGCCTCATATAACAGGCTGTGGCTCAGCACAGACAGACTCACAGGGAGCCTCATATGGCAGGCTGTGGCTCAGCACAGACAGACTCACAGGGAGCCTCATATGGCAGGCTGTGGCTCAGCACAGACAGACACACAGGGAGCCTCATATGGCAGGCTGTGGCTCAGCACAGACCTACAGAGAGCCTCATATAGCAGACTGTGGCTCAGCACAGACAGACTTACAGGGAGCTTTGCCCCCTGGTGATGGGGCGTCTCATATAGCAGGCTGAGGCTCAGACCCTCAGTGTCCCTCTTAGCCTCTTACACTGATCACTTTGCCATTTTGGAAGCATATTTTATGTTTTATTTTCCTCCCCAGGATGAGCTTCTTGATCATTAAACAGTAAATATTTCTGTAGCGCTGTGCTTCTGTGGTACCACAGAAATACGATCCTCAGTGTCCCACTGTGGACAGACTGGAATCTCTCGGCTTCACAGTCTGAGCCTGTCACAGTCATACCTCTGACTATATGCAAGTAAAAACAGTTGGGAGTGTAGCTGAAGTGTAACTCTGAGGAGCTCCAGAAATTACAGAAGCTAGATTCCAGAATGTGCCGAGTCACTGTGTGCTGGCAATGGCCCCTTTATGGATGCAGACAAGATTGTAAAGTCCTAACACAGGCTCAAGGCTTCAAAAATGTCATTTGACTTCCGCCGAGGATTTTTCCACTGGCCGGGAAAACGGGGAGCTTGTCGTTTGGGCCTGCGTGGGATTGCTGACCACAGAGCTGCCAGCACGCACTGTTTGTGTTCGTGTTCGTGAGGGTGAAAACTCCCTCCGAGTGCTTCTTCCAAATGGCTCAGTATCTCGCATTCCGCATCTGCATTGGATGCCCCGCAGTCATTTCTGGCCTCGATAACACACCATTCTTGACGATAAGGGCTTGAGAAGAAAGGGCTCGTGGGAAGAAAATAGCCCTCATCAGGACATGGAAAGAGATTAAAAGCTCTGGAGACCCTTCACACTGAGTGATCCACTCACTGAAGATTTGAGCTTGAAGGCAATGCTAAATTCAGACTCGGCCGTGTCCGACACTAAGCCCGAAATCTGTCTTAATGAATATGCACATTCTGCCTGCTTGCTTTTGAGCATGCAGTCTTGTTTAACATGAATCCAGGTCTCTCCGACTGTTTATAGAGGAGCTTGTGTACGTATCTGTTGGTGTACTGAACGAGCAGCTGAGCTTCTGTTGACTTCAGTTGGCTCTGATGTACGTCTGAGACACTACACTTCCTGAGTCCCCAAAATAGCTCCACTGCTGTGCCAAGACACTCGCAGGAAATCGCCAGGGCAGCCGCGTGACGCGGTTTCGCAGACAACGTGCAGGACCTTCAAACCCTCAGGTCCTACATCATCTTATAAGTCCTTATCCCGTTTGCCTTTAGATATACCTGTTAATGTGCCCCGTCCACTGCTCCTGCCATCCCTGGAGTCATTGCTCTTTTTCATACAACCTTGAACACCAGTTAAATTGTACACCTTCCCGAGTACATTACAACTGATAATGCCTGATAACACCGCGGGATGCATCTCGCTAACAGCAGGGGTTCATGAAACTGGTAAAATGGCAGTTAGACCACTGACCCTGTGAAAAGAGCTGCAAGGCAATTTTCTCACAGTGTTTTCTTCAGAGATTTAAATGCGGCGGCACGCGTGCTGTGGCGTTTTGCTCTGCGCTGTATACAAGATCTGCCTTGTCAGCAAGTCCCTCTGCGGTCATCAGAGGAAAGCTTCTCAAATCCAGCAATGTGATTAGTCCCAGTAAAGTAAACACGTGTAAATAAAAGAGTTCTGTTCAGCATTTAATTCAGCCATCAGATGCTGTTAATTGCTTACTACGGCCTTGCTGTTAAGGATCACTGTAGCAATGCAAGCATTAACACTCGGCATACAAAGACCTTTAAATCTGGTGAACAACATGAGTACAATTTAATGGTCTGCAGAAGAACAAGGTAGATGGATCTTCAGCAATGAAAAGACCGTGTTATGGGGACAATGTTGCATATGTGGATGTACCTGTTGAAGTTTCCATCCTCCTTCCAGCTGCTTGTTCTGGTCAGACATGGGGTTTAACACACTGAGGTTTAATTCTTGGGTAAACCTCAGTCTCTCCTTAATTCTCCAGTTTAACACACTTTAGGCCTAACATTAACGCATCCTTGTGTGATTCTCCGTCCTGCCCATGAATTGCTTTATTTTCACAGCTATATTAGCCACGTTATTGATGAATCACTATAAAAGGACAGTTCTACCAGTTCCCTACACCCCCCATTTGATGGAAACGCGTCACTTGAATGTCCTATATGCTGCCATGCTGAGCTGGGCCCCCTCTCACTCCCCTTCCTGCGTCATCTGAGGCCATGTCAGAGCCTCCCGGAAAACCGACTTCCAACAGATGATCCGTGGTCACAGCCTACAGGTTCTGGCTCAGTGAGATTCTCACTTTTTATTGCAGATTTCCTGATCAAAGGTAGACACCCTGTATAATTGCAGTTTAAATTTATTTTATTTGTTGATTACTGGTGAAGCCCTCATTTCGGGTCGGACAGCAGCACTCTCCAGACATACCAACCTATACAAGGCACCTGGTCTGTTTCCGTTTTGATTTCCCCCCAAAAGGAATCATTGCGTTTAATCCACCAAAGCAGACTGGCCATGAAAACATGAAGGGAGAGAGTGAGGTGACCAGGGATGTTTGCGCTGATTCCTTCAGCCGCGTCTGACATTATAGAGTGATATCTTCCATGCCTTCTCCCCTCCATTAAGCCCCGCAAGAGCCTAACCTCAACTTAACCCGTCCATCCTGACTTCTGTTGATGTCACATACTGTAGTTCAGCTCACTGCCATCACTAAAACGCTTCTCGCACCATTTTTCTGTGAGTTCGAATCACCTTTCCTGTTAATTAAACCCAGAGGGAATACAATTAAGGGGCAGAATCATTAATTTAGCCTCGTCTGTAGAGACACGTGCAATGAACTTCGGTATGTGTCAATATACCCATTTGTATGACTTGGGTAATTCCACTGATGTAACCTTATCTTTCTTGAAAGAGCAATCATCACCATAGCACAATATTTATGTGCGACGGAACACCATGAACGCGTAGAGGGATGTGTTATTACTCTGACTCGTGATTTGATGTGATGTGTAACTACGGTAACGGGAAGAACAAGGCCTGTTGTCCCAGCTTGAGACACTTAAAAGCTCCAAAACATACTCCAGATGGGGAATATAACCCCAAGGAGATGCAGTCATCTAGACCAGCTTACTGCAGTATATCCCAGTAAGAGCCTGCAGAGTGCGATAGGCTCCAGGGGGAAAATGTCACAGAGTCACAGCGACCTCAGGGCCACAGCGATGAGTTGGAGATTGATAGCATGAAGCTGGCAGCTCTGGACCTCAGTGGTTAGGTTCCGTTCCAGTGTTTGCAGCTTGCACGATCCCCATGGCATCCAGACGTAAGCTGTCTGGATGAATCGTGAATGCAAAGGATCACTAGTACATACAGTATATGCACCTTTCTCAAGTCCTTGTGCAAGACGGCCCTGTGCATGAGGCTCTTGTTTCGACTATTGGTTTGCATTTAATATCTAACCATACAGGTGGGATAAAGATTCTGTATCACAAGCTTCAGAAATAATGTTAAATTTTAACAGTTTCCTGCTGAGCGAATAAACAATGTCATGGGTTATTTCACGATGCTGCCTAGCTATCTTCGGCACTCGAAAGGGTCCCGACATTTCAGACGGACTCATTATGGGATGCTTAATGGCCAGTGTGCCCAGCAGGGAAAGCACACTCCACAGTTCTGCTTGTCAACAGGCAGCCCCCAATTCCAGGTTTTCAGGGAATTTTTCCTAATTAGGTATGCGAGTCAAGCAGCTTGAACCATTTTATCTGAAAATCAAAAAAAAAATGAAATAAAAAACTGTTGGCTCATGAAAAAGGCTTTCCTGCATTTTTATGCCATGGAAGGCACAGCATGACTGTGCAGAACCACCCTTGGGAGGTGCCAGGGGGGTGTAAGTCTCTACCCACCATGGGGCAGAACCCATCACAGCCTGGTGCCCCTGCCCTCCCTCTACAAGGCTTCCTGTTCTTAAATTCATCTCAACATGAATTCATCTAAGGACAGCAATACAGTCATGACTGTGCCCCTGTTTATCCAGAATAACTATATTTCACACTAATTACCACAGTAATCAGAATAAATGTATCATCTCTCCTCCTGTTGGGTTGATCCTTTTTCACTAAGTTAAATCATTTTTTCCACTATAGGTCATTGGTGAAGCTTCTACTGTAACTTCGACTTGTCAGATGCTAATTAGGAGTATAATTGTCTTCGGTGTCCACAAAGAAGTGGGGAAGGGATTGTTTATCACCTGTTAGAAAGACCAACCTTTTTGGGGCTGTATCTGACTAAAACACAACCCTTGTGTTAGTTTAAAGCTGCCTTGATATTGATGGGAATGGAAGCGATTCTGCTCTTCACATTGCAATTATCCTTTACTCCAAGCAGTTGTGCAAGGTGCTGATAACCGTCCTTTTTTTTCTTCCCCGGCATGTTTTTGAAAATTGTGCTTGCATCCTCTGAAATTTGATTGGCTCCCTCTGGTTATACAGATGGCCGATGGCTTTGGGTGGCAGTTAATACCCACTTTCCATGCTTTCGTTTCAAGTAAATGGTCTAAGATGGCACGGTCTCTCTCTTCACGTCTTAATTTCCTCTTATTTCCCTCCAACAGTGTCACCGTGCGAAAACCCAGTGCACAGGTGTCTCAGTGTGAGGTGGGGCACTCTTCCAGCCCTAATCGGAGTTGTTAACAGCACTTGGGTATTGAGCTGAAGCAGTTAATATGCAGCTGTTGAAGGTTTGGGCATTGAAGGTCATTCTCCGCAAAAGTACTGGCTAAGCTTAACTCCGTGTTATATATTTATGTGAGACAGCAGGTGGCGCAGTGGTTAAAGAATTAAACTAGGTACTATAATAAGAAAAGGAAACAAAATAACATGAAGGTTACTGCGCATACGTTGAACCTGCAGCTTACAGCCAAGTCTGCGTGCCATTTCACCTGTTTCCTCTTGTCAGCTCTTCAGTCTGGCGTGGGAGTCACCTGACCTTTGACTCCTGGACTGAGCCCTGCTTGACCTGTATCCCTACAAACTGCAAAGTCTTTTTCTTTGATGACGAAGAAAGTTTAATTTCACGAGGAGCCCTGTTGTTGATGGTCCTAGAAGTTTTATCTTAACGTAAATGCAGAAATAAATGTCACATAGAAATATAACAAGTCTGCTATATTTAGAACAACATAATCACCCACAACATACTTGACAATACAAGAGCTAGCTTTCTGATTTAACGAGGCAGGTTTTACAATTTTAAGAAGTCACAAAGGCACACGCGTGATGTTGGTTTTCTTTCATAGCCATACCATGTTCTTTTTAAGTTTTTGGATAACACTTTACTTGAGGGGCCACAAGTACATTTACTCAGTTCCTACTTCATTACTAGTTCCTTCAGTACTTCACAAAGGTTTGTAGAATTAACAGATATAGTAACTGCCTGAGATAAAAAGATGCGTCAAGATTCCTTAATGATGAACATGAGATCAGTTTGTAACAAAGACAGTTTATGGCTAATTAACACGTAAGTAAGAGCATAATATTATATTATTTGTGCCCTGTCAAGTAAAGTGTTACTATTTTTGAATAATATGCTTAAAAGGTCAAGGTTAACAAAACATTTTACTCTATCTTCACACCATACAGTATAAGACGTGTGATTAGTGAGTAATTATGTAAGTACTGCTTACATGTTGCACATTCATTAAAGCTTCAACTACAAAAAAAAAAATCCAGATTAAAAGCATTTATTGAAAATAATTAAGATAACCATTCATATCTCAGCATCGCTGGGTTCCCGCCCTGTTAAAGTCTTCCCTGATTGCCCGTTGAAAAGATCTGAGAAATTTACAGAACACAGAAATGTAACTCTCTGCTGATGTCCAGCGAAGGAGTCCGGAGACGGTGGGATGTCCCAGAAAAGAAGGGAAGGAAGGAAGGACCAGATCTCCTTTTATACAGAAATGCATAAAACTCAATCTGGTGATGAACAAGATCATTTAGTTGGAGGCACAATATATGGCCAGCAGTATGTGGATGTAGATTCTCTGACATCTCATTGCAAAACTAATTGTATTAATATAAAGTTGGTTGTAGTTGGTTGCTATAACAGCATCAACTCTTTAGGGAAGGTTTTCTCTTGGATGTTGGAACACTGCTGGTGCGACTTGCTGCCGTTGATGTTGGGTGTTGATGTTGGGTGATCAGGTCCCTTTCTGCGAACTTGTCTGGCTACCACTCTGCAGCTGAACTTGTGCCTACTTCACAATCATTCCATTCGCCCTTGACCAATGCAGCCTTACCAGGGTAAAAATATTGTGGAACGGACTTGTTGGAAAGATGGCGTCCCTTGATCATGTCACTTTGAGAGTCGCATACCTAGTCGGTAGTACCGCCCCTTCTCCTGCCGGTGTTTGAGATTGGGGGGCCAAGTATATATCTGTGTCAGCAATGGGTGTGGCTGAATTACCCAATTCCTCTGAGTCTGCATACTTTTGGCTATATACTGTACATATTGCTCACTTTTAATTTCCTCATATTCCTTTTGTTGTTTTATTACATATTTTATTGGCCACATGCAACAGGTGCCTTGGAATGTTGCTCTTTCAGCCACACTAGTAGCAATAAATAATAGACAATGGACACTTTGACATTACAATACTCATTAAATCGATTCACATATTACATTCTCTTACACCCATTCCCATAACTACTTGCGCAGTGCAGGACTGCAGAGAGCCCGGAGTCTCTCCCAGGACCCCGCCCCTCCCCCAGGGTGGGCTACTAGCTCTCCATGCTTCCGGACAGCAGGAGCAGACCCGCGCAGAGGACAAACGGCGCCAGCATGGCATCCTGGAGCTTTGCGACTTCTGTGCTAGCCACTGAGTCACAGTGCCACCCATTGCGGCTACATCGTTTTTTAATTTTCGGAATTTATAATCAAATCAGCGGAGATACGCAGATAGAATAAATATTATTCGAAAATAGCAATGCTAATTATAATCAAGTCCTACACTGACAGTGTTACATAGTCCTCGTTAGAGGTTTGTAGGTCGGAGTCAGGGTTTAATTAGATGACACACATTAGCGGTTGCTAGCTGCTGTGTTGCTGGCTATTTAGGCTATCAGCAGGGGGATTAAGCTGCGCGTCAGCAGAGCATGTGACGTCTGAGGGCCAGACTGACGCCGCTACTTCTTCTGGTTTCACCTCTTTGATGTACGTGTACTGGCTCGTTTCCACTCTGCTCCGACAACGGCGGCTCCCCTGCTCCAGCCCGCTAGCTGTCTGCCTCCACCCCCCTACAGAGGATTCTTAAAACCCGTCGCACTCGTTCTGGGTGTCATGTCTGAGCTTTTCCTCCCGCCCTCGCCATCCTAAATCCAGGTCTCCGCCGTTGTCCTTTCCAGTTCTGCTGCTCAAGTTCACGTCATCTGAAGACAGGTTTTCCCTTCCACACATCCCTGCCTCCTTGGTGGTGTCAGTTATCGTGATCCCATCGTGAGTGTGTTTCCTACTTTCTCAAACCAGGCAACTGCGACAGCAGAGCAAACTGGTCATCTCTGATATGTTATTTTGCATTTTGTTGGGAAACGTCTCGGTTCGTTGTGGTCCATGGTTACCACGTGTTTCCTGCATCATGCGCATCGCTAAGGGCTAATGTCCAACAGAGCGGTTCAATAATGACCCCCATTACATTTTTGGTAGTAACAGCTGGAATCCTTACCTGGACCTGAGAGCGGTAGGCGGTTCCAAAGTCGCAGCCTGCATTTCTATTGGGTGAGTTTTTAGATAATCAGGTTTCGCTGGATTTCTCACAAGTTGCTATGGCTACAAGTCTGTTCACTTGAAAAACACCGGGCCCGGAAGAAAGTAAAGGGGTCCTTGCAGCTGTAATTAGACTTACCGTTTGCTGTGGAGTCGTCGAGGTTTCTCAGGTTTAGCGGCTGCAGGAAGGATGGCGGCGGCGCACATTACCTCACTGTCATCTTCCCCTCCTGATATCTGCAAACGTGTCATTAGTGGAAACACATATTTGAAAATGAGTGCAAGTATTGACCCCCTCACTTCAAACCATCGGCACAGGGGAGGGGGGGAGAGAGAGAGCAAAGACTGAGTAAGTCGTACAGTAATTAAATGTGAAAATCAAAGTGAAACATCTTAGGCGGTCAAGGCAGCCAGTTGGTTTTTGTCAGGATTCAAAGAGGAAGCAGTTGAGGAGCAATATATGTGATTGTCCAGCCTTTATGGTCATACTACAAAAAAATTGCATCCAGAAAACAGCAACAGCCACATATACTCTATAATAATGTCACTTAGCACCCCATACTGAGGTCATAAAGCACTGATATCGACTACAGGTGTTGTCACTTAAAGGGGTATTGCACCCCCAAAATGATACTATTTCGTTCATGACCAGACAGCAGCCTGCTAATGAACATTTTGCAGAGGACACTGCATCAACTTTATGTTTTTTTTCTGAAAATGCCTCCCCCATAAAGCCTGCCGACGTGGTTATTAGGTGTTATCTGGAGTGTTAATATGGCAAGCATGAGAAACTGTGTGAAAGTAGGAAACGGCAATGAGAATCTACTTTAACTGGAGTGTTTTTAAATACTGTATTTTTTGGAAGTAATTTCACTATGTTTTTATTTTCATGCTTTTGAAATAATTCAGATAAGCCATGTAGTAATGGAATTTGCAGAATAATTTGATTTTGATTATTTTGCAATAGTAATATTTTTTTTCTTCAAAGCGGCTACTGGTTTTAATTAGTAATCATGGGACCACTTCATCTGAGTTTCCATGGAGATTTTAACTTTGCCGTAGGTGGTGCTTTGTTGAGCTTCCACTAGATGATACATTTCCACTTTCTTTGGGTATCGTGCGCTGCGGGCCTTCCAACCAGAACAGCCGCACAAGGTTAAACTGGATCCTCGCACAGCCATTTGCATGACACATCCATCCATCTTCCATGCCTCTTATCCAGTATAAGGACATGGTGAGCCATGGGAGCCAATCCCACGATGCTATGCCATCGCTGGGCGCAATCACACCCTATGGGTGAGCGAGAGATGCCAGCTTAACCAAACACATGGTTTTGGACTATGGGAGGAATCTCCACACACGCAGATCCGGGGACTGGAATTCAAATCCCTAATCCTGGAGGCATGAGGCTACAAGGCTATCTACTCCCCTATGACACATCCATCGTGGTTTATTTTGAGATATTTAACCGATTTAAGTGATTTATACAGCTTACCTTCCTCGCTCTTTCCCCATTTTCACAGGAGGGTATTTTTATAGCAGCCAAGCTTACGGTGGGACTCGAAACAGGGATCCTCTGGTTGTAAATCCATCGTTTTCCCCGGCTGCGCTAGCGCAGAAGGCTTTCTCAGTGTTACACCATTCATCTGGAATTTATTCATAGTTTTTATTGCGTTATAGATCTTCTGGAGCTCATCACTTCCAAAGAAAGGAGCATGTGGCTGACATGTTCACAGAGGAATCCTGAGTGTTTAGTTCTTGTAAGTGCAATGAGGAGGAATCATCCTGCCTGCTTTAAACATCCCTCCAGGGGGCGCCGGAAATGGAGTTTCCCTTTCCAGACGCATTAAAAGCGTCCCGCAAAGCTGTGCCTACTTTGTGGGGCTGGACAGACACTGAAGGATCCTTGGAAATCCAAGCTACAATACGGAGATGCAAACCTGCTGGCCTGAGTTCCTAACTTGCTAGACAGCCAATGCCTCCTTCAGTACAGCCGTGTCCGAATTCGGGGGCTGCACCCTTCTAAGGCTACAGTCGAAGGTCGAATGCGTCACCGGGCCGTTTCGTAGACTCCTTCAGATGCGGCCTGGAAATGCGTTGTCGGTTTTGTGAGTCACAAAGGATCCACCCGATGAATCCTTCACAGCCCAACACATCCCAAGATTCCCTGCACAGAGGCAAGTGGGTGTGTCCTGGCTAGACAATAGACGCTTCGTGACTCAAGGAAATGGGCGGGAACAGCTGGTGACAGCCAGCTCCTTAAATGTTTAAGGAGACCAAAATCCAGATAAGAGAAAATCCGGCGAAAGTATTTTTACTTTTATTTATTTAGCAGATGTTTTTGTTCAAAGGGACATGTAAACGAGGAATGGTTGGGGTCCGATAACAGGACCAGCCAGCATCCAGGGGCGGTTTGGGCTCAAGGACCCAGCAGAGATACAGTTACTTTTGGGACTGAAAGCTTTCCGCTTTCACATGCCTCTGTAGCATTTATTAAATACAGCTAACCGCATTCCCTCACATAGAGGAACCTATATATTCTCCGAGCCAAGGCCCGCGTTGATTGAATTTGAAAGGTATTTTAATGAGCTTTAATATACCTGTTTCGACTAACAGCAGGATAAAAGCTTCAAACAGGCCCCTTGAAATTCTGTAAATATCATGTGTCTGCACATTAATTAACTTGCTTTGAGTCGACGCTCACCTCTGCTTCAAAAAGCATTAAGTGATAGTAAACCAATCACATTCCCGATAATCTTAATAACATAAAAGCTTCCTCTCGTGGTCATGCAGGATTTTATGTGTCTTATTATACAGCAGATCGCATCTTAAACAGGTCTATGACAGATAATGGACACATTCGAAGAGCTCCGCAGTACAGGCGGTCAACTTAAGGGAACGGATCTCATTCATAACCAGGGGACTGTTTGTACTCTGTTTATACTACATGTTGGTAAAAATGACACATTATTCATTTGCATGCAGGTTTTGGCATCAGTTAGGAAGGCTGGAGGGTCAAATTTGTAGCCTGTGGAACTCGGGTCAAACCCCTGGAAACAAACGGGTGACACAACAACAAAACAAGGTATACCTGTAAATATCCCGAGGTGTAAATAGGCTCAGCAGAATTGAAACTGAATTCATAATTAATTTGAAATATGAATGATTCATGAGTTATCCGTAAATAGGGACAACTCTCGGGCGGTCCTTTAATGTTCTGTAAGACGTCAATTTCAGTGAGCATCATCTTCAAACCATACACGTGAGTTTTCTCATTCTCTTTTAAATGATATTTATATGCTTTACTCTTGGGGGTGGGGGGGCACGGTGGCCTTACATTTCAAGGGCTTTGGATTCAGATCCCATCCCCACTCCTTGTGTGTGTGCATGCGTATGTGATAGACATAGTTGATGTCTGTGGTGTTTACATGTACTTCCTGTGTTTGTGTGGATTGTCCTCTGGATCTTCCAGTTCACTCTCACACTCTAAAGGCACATGAAATGGTCTCTGTGAAGCGGCCACAGTGTGCAAAGCACCCCAAGACGTTTCAGCTCACATTTATCCTCCTCTGATGCAGCTTCGCATCTTTATCGTCATACACGGCTCGATGGCAAAAAATCCCATAACACCACCACCAAGTAAAAAAAAAACACTTAGTACTGTCTTCATAGCAGCTGCATTTATCATAAGTGTTCTTTGTTATATAATTAGGCATTTAGCCCAGTGTATCTCTCTAGAAACATGACTGATATTTGGCAAAAGCTTTTCTTCATGTATATGTATATGCATGTGTGTGTGTGTGTGTGTGAGACGTGTGTCTACAGAAGCTTCCTTCACTATGTGGTTCGGTCTTTAATGGAAGTGCACTACTGTCCCCTACGATGGACTGACATCCCTCCCAGGGTGCACCATGCCTTGTTCCCCATGCTGCCCCTGACAGGCTGCAGGTCTCTCCACAACCCTGACCAAGATATCCGTGCAGGTGAACAGATAGGTACGTCAAGTATTATTTTCTTTGTTCTTCTAATAGCCAGTTACTCCATTTGGTCAATCACTTCAATTTATCATAAGCATCGTCATCAACACATGACCATCTACTGTACATAACAATCAAGTATTGCAATGTATATACCAGTAGATTCCAGTATACATTCCAGTGTATATTCCAGTGAATGTTGCAACATATTTTGCAGTGTACAGTATATTCCTGTATATATTCTAGTACACTGTATATAGGACAAAAACAGTAAAAAAAAAATGCAACGAGACGCTAGATCTCTGTTGTTCTTTAAATTAAATAATCACAAATTTGTCTAAAATTATTGCGCAGTTATTACTTTTCATTACATGACTGGAAGTCGTGCAATATGTCATAATTAGTCAGTGTTTAAAATAGTTTTAAAATACATCACTTTTGCTTTTAATTAATCTGGCTTTCCAGTCACAGATTTGACAGAAAGTGAAGCATTCGTCATGGCATGTGTGATAACACCCTCTGATACTCATTGTTTAAAACGTTACCAGCTGGATAAGCGGATCGCAAAGCAAGAACTCACGCCTACCATGGGCAGATCACCAAGTAAATGTCTACTATCACGTTTATTTGTGTCCTTTAACAGATACACATTTCTAATCCACTCGACTTTGGATGAAAATGGTGAAATTACTTCTAATTTTCTGAAATGACATTGACTTCATTTTGTAATGAATCAATGCAAAAACCACAATATGATGAAAGTGCATCACTGAAACGTTTTAATTTTCAGATTCTTAAATTTCTTCTTAACTGATTCAGTCTCTTTGAGCTTAACATTGTTTTCGGTCAGATCGTCTGCCTTTGAAACTAAAAGATCGTATTTAGATATGATGCTGTTTTTGGGCGTTTTGAAGAAAGTCTCTCTCGCATTGTCGGGCTCATAAAATGCCGCCTTTTAATAATCCCAGTTACATTTAACAGTTAAATCATCCTTGTGATTAAAAAAAAAAAGTGTGACAGGAATCCATGTGGCTGAAGGTGTTATAGGCCGACAATAAGTATCTCAGACCCAGTAGCCGCTGCCAGTCCAGTGACAACCAATGAAAATATACTACCAGGGAGTGTTGTGACAGTCAATATGAGAGAAAGGGGTATTGTGATAACCAATAAATTGTAGGCAAAGGAAATTATTGCAATGGGGCCTTGCAGTCAAGAAAGGAACCAAAGCGACTCACAACAGTCTGGGTTATGTAGCATAGAGCAGCTTGTGACTACCGGACTCATAGCCACCATTTCAGGAAGCTCTGATGTTATGTAAAATTCCATAAATCTGCAGTTTGCATCACTGGGAAAAGTTCCTGAATCATTCTGGAGTCATTTTAATTTATTCTTATTAAACACAGTGTATGCTTATGGTGAGATAGTGGGAAGGTTTGGGAGCTGCATGGAATTGTAATGATTTTCCATCTCATGGGAAGAGCTGTCGGCATAATCTCTGTGCATGAGCTATGGGGGGGGTCAGAAAGGCACAGTCTGCTGGTAGAATCAGGAGAAACTATCTCCAGATGAAGGGCACTCGTGCAGTCACACAGACTGAGGCTGAGTTAGAGGAACCTGTTTGCCTGAACAATGCGTCTTTGATCTGAGGGATGAAAGCCACAGAATGTGGAGGTCACGCATGAAGCGTGTGCGCACGCCGACAGGAGGCGAGCGTCGAACCCAAACGCCGGCAGGCGTGAGACGACCACCCCGCCCCTTAAGCCACAGCCGCTCCCCGCTTCCTCAGTGGCGCGTCGAACTTAAAGAGGACAGCTAAAAATAAAAAAAAATACGAAACGACAGTGATGGAAATAAGTAAACACGAGAAGGAGAACGGACTGAGAAATTATGACTTGAATGTGAACGATTAACCAACAAAAATGAGACGTAGGGGCTGAACGAGGCGGCAAGAAACACAGGAAGGAGCTTGTAGGAAGGCAGGCAGGGGGTTTCTGGAGTGGGAGGAGAAGAAAGAAAGAAACCTGTGGCTGGGGTGAATGTGCTGAAAGAAAAGGCAGCGCCCTGTGGCTCTGGATAACGGCCTGGAGATCCCACTGACACGAGCCACACTGGAAACCGCGGAGAATGTAGCGGACCAGCGCAGGGAGAAGGCGGCGGCGAGCCGCGACTGTGCAGCCCTGGGGAAGCCGCAGGAGCAAAGTGCTGTCTTTTACGTCACACTGCTTGGCGGCGGTGGGTCCGCAGGTACAGCTGCAGAGAGCATTTCAAGCTGGGCTTTGTGGCGGCCCAGTCCACGGCGGCGAATCTCGGCCGACCTCTCTATGTGCACCTCCTAGGGACCCATTACTCCGTGCAAGTCGCTAGCTGGCTAAAGAGAGGTGGGTCACAACTTCAGGTCTGGGCGGCTCGAAAACAGCTACCGTTCCGTCTCTGCAGAGTTTGTGTGCTCTTCTCTTACTCCACATATTTTGCACGACTGAAGGTATGAGTGTGAAAGTATGAGTGAAAAATGTCTCAGTCCTTGTGGTTCCTGTTAAAAGCTTTGAATGCCCTGGAATAAGGAGAAGTAGATGACCAGCATCCAGGCTGATTAGACTCAACACATTCTTCAGGTGGATGCCAAAATTAGCTGATCCCTTTGCTCCATGGCTGTGTGACCACCCTTAGTGTTAATCACCCTTCTCTTCGGTTTCACGTTGGACATCCTTAGCCGCCCCACCAACGGGATGTCCCAAAATGAGAGCTTTGGGTCAGCCAAAGTCATGGACATTAGTAGAGCACATAGCCTGCAAGTTATTCATAGGGGATTCAGACTTTGTTCTTTGTCGATGCTTTGCTCCTTTTCTTTAAACGAAAGCTCTACAATACAGTCTTTCACACCGTGGCCTTTCCATTAAGACATGTCAACAGGCTTTTTTCTGATCTACATGTGGAATCTACTTTGCCTGAGTCATATGGTCATATTAGTAATAGGGAACAATTAAGGAGGTATCTGCTAAAGTCTAATTTGCATGACAAAGTATCCTTAATTCCCTGGTAGCTTTTGTCACCTCTCTAAACTCTGGAAAGAATGCCAAACAACCTTCACATCACATGACAGTGATCACATGACGGTGATCACGTTGTAATGAATTCTTGACTCACCAACTCGCGTGAAGGTTTAAAAGGGTCCTCCTTCTTGGATGCTTGGTCCAAAAAGCTTGACGGGAAGTAGTCCGGGGGCTTAACGCCAGCTGGCTCCCAGCGTGCCAGACTCGAGTTCATGCTGGTTTTCATTTTTGCTGAGCTCTCCATTGATTAGCCTTGATTGCTTGTTACTCATATAAATCTACCTATTAGTGGGACACTTCACGTTCCTCTTCACACTTTTTATATCAATTTTTGGTTACGTGACAGAGGCCTAATATACAAAAATTGAAAAATCCAGTGTCTCAGTGGCAATTATTGCTAAAACAGTTCCTGTTTTTCCCTGTTTTTACTGAAATGTAAACAAACACAAGAACACATTTTTAAATGGCATAAACTTGTTTTAATTGAGCTATTAACAGCTATTATTTTAAGATAGGATAATAATCGTGTTTCTTAAAGTATGGAAATACACAGGATTCCATAGAACAGTCTAGATTATTTATTTGTTAGGCCCAGTTGTTGTTGTTTTGTCATAGGTTTGGTTTAACATGTATGAGAACCTATTGAATAACACCAACAAGTGTAACTGATTTGAAACTGAAAATGAATTGAATCATTGGGTGCGTTCGACTTCATGCAGCCGCTTACAGCGCTGGCTTAAAGCAATGCATCCTGGTCACCATGTCACATGGTACAAAAGCCTCACAAGAGTAAGACGACTTAAGACAGATCGTGCAGCACCTCTCAGCCGGCTGCACAAAATGGAACCGCCTCCGTGACGACACAACTTTGCCCTTATTGGCTGAAGATTTTAGTCACACGCATGACGTTTGTATCCCAGGAAGTTCCGATGCGTTATCTGCTATTTCTCCCGAAAAGCACGTAAACCAGTGAGAACTGGCGTTCAGTTAATTTACCTTGTAAAATGAAGTTTAAATAAATTACATAAATGCTCTACTAGTACACATGAGTTAGTTGTTTATTTATTGTTAGTTACTGTAATGTCGCGATATTATTTGTTATATCGTCCATTCTGTGAAGAAGGCATTCAAGTAAGAATTGCATTGTACTCTGTACATGGCAATAAAAACTTTGAATCCTTGTAATACATGTATTTGACCTGGCAGCTATCTTTTTACACAGGGCCACTGTACACAATAGTTTATTTTTTTCCACTGCTAACAGTTTGGATCAGGAGTTGTTTATTGTAAAAGAAGTAATGTAATGTACATTTGTATAGATTATCTACACCCTTCTGGCAGTGCGGCTTTCCATTTAGTATTCTATTCTTATGTGTATGCTTATTAGAACAAAAAGACAAAAAGAACACTTTTCTGTGTGAAAGTGTACCTCCAGCACATTGCATATGTGACTATATGTGAACTATATATTATGACAATATCTGATACGCAATATCTATTAAACTTCATGTTATTGAGTGAATCAGCAGTGTGTAAAGGTTTGTCAAAACAATCTGACAGTGAGGGTAATGCTCATATGCTCATTTTGAACAAATAAAGAAATAATACCTTTTTGGATGGTGTTTGTTTTGTTGTTTTTCAGATAAAGAGTTCTTGGCTAGTCTAGCAACTCAGGTTAGACTGCAATGTTGCAAGGTAAAGTTCCGTTTTGTATTTGTTTTATTAAAACATTTCATTAGACAATGTGAGACCAGTTAAAATGATTATAGTTATAACAACCACATCATCTACTCTGCCTCCTGTTTTAATTCTGCCAGCACCATCTGCGTCCCCAAGACCCACTGCTGCAACCCCACCTGGGCCCCTGAACCTTGCCATTCGCTTCCCTCCACCAGCAGCACACTCAGCGGGCCCCAGCGGGACCCAGGAAGAGGACTCAAACCAGGACATTTCAGAGTCACAACCAGGTATAGTACCTATTAGACAAATCACAATTAAATTTTGTACTGTGAATCTTTTCCTCTCAGAAATTAAACACCGGCTCACACTTCTTCTGCTTGCAACACTAAAAAATAACATTGCACCCTTTACAACACAAATAAGCCAGCTTTTTATATTAGAGTCCATAAAGACATGTTACAAAGGGACCACAAATTCTCAGTGGAGCAGATAAGAAAGAAAGTTTGTAACATGTTTGGCGACCTACAAAAGGGTCGAAGACAGATGTCAGACCACTGGAGAGGCAAGAATCAACTGGGACTATTACACAGTAAGTAGAATAATGTTTACCAGTCTTGATATTAATGTTAACATTATGCCATTTTAACTGCACACTACTAATTAGGTCATGTATTATGAGTTTTCCAACAATCACTACAGATGTTCTACCTAATGTCACTTTGCTGGACTTAAACCTGTCTTTTGTTTCCACAGATTATGGATGAAATATTTGGCCGGTCAGGAGTTGGGAGTGCCCCAGAGGGCACAATAACCTCCACGCCCCTCTCTACCCCTCAGCCTTCAGCACCAGAGCCTGATCCTGTTGTTTTACCCAAAACAGCTACAGACGGGGCCATAGGTAGGAAACCAGCGAGCCAAGCTGGATCATTCTTTGCATCCTATGAGGCCCATGCTGAGCGGAGAACTGCTGTGCTGGAGTCCCATGTGCACCCAGATTTGGAGAGGTTCAGAAAACTGAAGGAGAGAAGGAGGAGAAGCTGTGAGAAGAAAGTTCTCACAAGTCTTGGCCAAATTACAAAGAGCTTGCAGGAGATTGCTAAAGGCCAACAAGAAATTGTTAAACTCTTGTAGAATGTACAGCACACATAAGATAAGTAAATAAACAAAACTGTGAGGCACGTATCATCATTCTCTTTGGGTATGCCAATCTCATAACATTAAAGACAGCAGTTGGTTAGTCAGTGTAGACTAACCTAATAATGTAGATATGTAGATTAATACAATGTATGGTCCTAGTATACGTACATCACATTTATCAGAATAGCAGCATGACTTACTGTATTGAAAGCAGTGTGTTATCGTGTTTAAGAACATGTGTAAACAGCTGACAGGTCAGAATGTTTCACAGCTAAAGAATGACAATAGAAACAGAAACAGTACAGAACAATGATGATTCTTCATATCGCAGGCATGACAAAGTGACAAATGCAACGTGCAAGTGATATTTAAAGGTGGTGTGTGATTTCTAGTACTTTCGGTCTATGTGCAAACTGGACATTACAGTAAAGTGGCTGTCCATGTGTATAAGTTTTGCATAGCAGTTTAAGAGGTGAATGAGGCAGTGTGGAAGATCCCAGGGGGTGCACGGTGTTGAGGAGCCTGACAGCCTGGGGATAAAAACTGTCCTCCAGCCTGGCAGACCTGGCTCTGATGCTGCAGAATCTCCTTTCCTCAGGAGTGAACAGTCCATGTGAGGAGTCCTGCACAATGCTGCAAGCCTTGCGAACACTGCGCTTGTGAAATGTGTGCTGTAGTGAAGGAAGAGGCACCCTGATAGTGTTCTCTGCTGTTTTCACTACCCTCTGCAGGCGCTTGTGATCGAATGTGTTGCAGTTGACGTACCAGGTACTGATGCAGCTGGTCAGAATAACGTCGATGGTGCCTCTGGAACATGGTGAGGATAGAAGGGAGGAGCCTCGTCCGTTTCAGCCGCCGCAGGAAGTGTAATCTCTGCCAGGCTTTCTTGGTTAGGGAGGAGATCCTCAGTTATCTGCACACCGAGGAACTTGGCACTCCTTACGATCTCCACAGCTGACCCGTTGATGCTGAGTGTAGTATGGACAGGACAAGTCTCTCTAAAATCCATGATTATCAGTTTTGTCTTTTCAACATTGAGAGATTGTTGTTGTCTCTGCACCATGCGGACAGCCGTTCCACCTCCTCTCTGTATGCAGTCCCTGCTTATCGGTCCCAGCACAGTTGTGTCATCTGCAAACTTGATGATGTGATTGGTGTTGTGTGCTGCTACTGTATGCAGTCATAAGTCAGCAGGGTGAAGAGCAGAGGACTAAGTACACAGTCCTGCAGAGCTCCTGTACTCCTGTACTGTGATGGTGTTGGAGGTGTTGCAATCTAATTGTACAAAATGGGGCTTCTCTGTCAGGAATTCCAAAATCCACTTGCAGAGAGTGGTGTTCAGGCCTAACCCACTCAGTTTCAAAATCAGCTTTTGAGGGATGAATGTGTTGAAGGCGGAGCTAATATCTATGAACAGTTGCTTGCACGTGTAAGAGGCTGAGGTGAGTGTTTGGCTGTGGTTTGGCCTTTATAAACTATTGCATATTGTGTCTCTGTGATGAACTGCCTGTTCATTTAGAGGCTGAGGTGGACAAATGTCAGCATCCAGGGCCTCATTGTTAATTACGTCAGGGTGCTGATCCCCAGGATCATAGCACAGGTTGTATAGGATGCAGCAGGCACACACTGCTCAACTAATCTGCTGAATACTGTCCATTTGCAGGTATTTCAGTTGGCAAAATTTGGATTTTAGAATTCCAAATGCCTGTTCAGTGACCACACGAGCACCGTTCAGTTTCCTGTTATAATTTTTTTGCTGGTCTGTGAGGTGTCCATTGTCCCGGTATGGCTTCAGCAACTGAGGCAAGAGTGGGAAGGCTGAGTCTCCAGTGATGTGCAGACCCTCTGGCATGAGGGATCGGAGATCCTCCACCAGAGCTTGAGCAGCTCTGGCATCATGCCATCTACCAGGGTGGCCACACTTACGTGGCAAAATCTCCTCCGGCTGTCACAAAACCCAATCAGAATGATGGAGTATTTTTTTTTTCGATTTTTTTAGGTATGTCAGTGGGTTCTCTAAGTGTGGCTTCCTAATCAGGATGTGGCAGCCATCGACAGCCAAACCGGTCCATGGGAAACCTGCCCTAGCAAATCCCAACTCCGACCTATGAAGACTTTCCCCCACTGGCCAGGTAACATGATGTGCCATGTGTGTGTTTATCAGCACACAAAACCAATGGCAGTGAACCAACACCCCTATAGGACTCTTGATTTGCCAGGGTCCATATACAGGCCAGGACACTGTGTTTTAAGGGGATTTTGGTACACAGGGCCAAGTGTGGTGATGACATCCTGGGATAGTAGGTATGAGATCATTGTATGAGGTCATTGATAACATGGAAACATTGTTATAATAAACTATAACAATAAAGTAGCCTCAAAATGCCGTACACACCTCCACTTGTCCTT
>JAODKC010000109.1:521936-571744 GCA_026777985.1 Mormyrops attenuatus
CGTTGTAACCATCTCCCACCCCCGGTGCGCTGCTGGGGCCCGGCCGCCCCCCGCGGCGCGGCCGCGGCGGGGGGCGGCCCCCCTCTGGGGCCTGGTCCAAAAGGTTGTGGGTTTGAATCTTGTGGCTGACACAGTAATAATACCCCTTCTGCTCCAGGGGTATTGACCCGATGCTCTGACCCCAAATCTGTCTCTGACGGAGAGCAAGACGTGGTACGTAGAAGCCAAAGAACTCCTGTGTATGCTTGCCGAATTAAGTCTATCTCATCTTGAGAAATAAAGGGGCTGAGGTAGCCTTCTGAAGCTTCAAGGCCCTTTCTGAGACCTCACTGCTAGGCTGAGTTGCACCTACCCTCAAGGCTGCAGCTGTACCTGAGCACAGAAACGCCAGTGGCAAAAAATAGTTCTGCCATTTATAGTGCTGTTAAAGAAGATTTTAATATTCACCATCTAAAGGGGGAAGGGGGGCTGACGCTGGGGTATACTCTAGATGGCATGTCTGGACACATCCACTCACACTCTATAGGCGATATGGTGACATCACTTAGCCTAACTGGCTGTCTTAGGACTGTCGGGCAAACATGCAAACTCCACGCACACTGAATGAGGACTTTAAGCTTCCAACCCTGAAGCTGTTAATGAGTGAATGTTACATGTAACAGTAGCTAAGGTGGTGAAGGGGTGAGAGATAATTCACCAGTTAGATATATGGGATGATTAGGAGGCCAGATTTGAAAGGGCCACAGTGAGCAGTTGTAGACAGGACGTTGGGGAACCACCCCTACTCTTTCAAAGGATTCCCAGGGATCTTTTATGACCTCAGTTTAACGTCTCATCTGAATTACGGCACCATTTTTACAGCAGTGTTCCCTTCACTGCACTGGGCCATTGACATCCTGCACACACCACAGGATGGGCTAACCTGTTGGCCACACCGAACAACTCTTCCAGCAGCACCCCAACTTTTCTGGTTGGTCTCCTATCAAAGTACTGGTCAGGCCCAAACCTGCTTAGCTTCAAATGGATCAACTGGTCTGAACTGTAGGTGGTACAAGGAAACACTGGAGAGCATGTACCTACAATGGCTCCTATTTTTATTCTGTATTTTAGGCTGTAATTAAACAATCAAATGATTAGTGTTACTGTGCATTATAATGTGTAGCTCTTGTAATGTCGATAAAAATAGCATGATTTATGACTATTGTATTGCATGTGTCCGTAGTTTGTTCCTACAAATCTATTTAAAATATAACTATAATTACATTTCTGCAGCTGAAAAAAAAACATAATTGTTTTAATCAAATCTGTTTTAACAAATTAAGTATAAGCATGGTGACAAATCTTTTTATACTGAAGTTTAATTTTCATCTATATATCAGACTTAAGTGTTTATTTAAACTACATTGGATGTTTATGAAATGGCTGGACCAGTAAATCCACCTAATGTCCTTTAGAATAGAGGACAAGCAATTAATTAAAATTAGTTAAAAGAAAGGAAGTAGTTAAAATTTTGTTGAATTGACTACCAATAAATAAAATTGTAACAGATTTTTATTCTGTAATATATACCTGTAGGTCTGTTGCTGCTTTTTATGCGACTGATGCATGTGGTTGTAGGAACTATATTTGTTTTAATCCTAAAGCTGAAATTGCTGCAAGGCCCGCCACATGCACTGCTGCCTGTCAGCGATGCATTTACTCAACGCTGACTATCATGTCAAAGGACATGTGAGCGCCAAAGGCATGACAGTAAACAAACTATGGAGGGAGGGGTGTTGAATTGACAAAATAAGAAAACATTTGCAGCAATCTGCTTCTTAATGAATGATCCATCATTTAAGTACACATATTTCAGGATGTGCATGACAGCATTCTAAGAAGGACTGACGCTGTTGTGGAGGTAAAGGATAGCCTTACAGCTTATTAGGCATTTGTTTTTGTTTTGTTTTGTTTGTTTCGTTTTGTTTTTGTTTTGTATTGTTTTGTTTTTGAGGAATGGTAGCGAGAGGTGTAGCTGTTTAATTGTTTAGTGGACTTTATGCTTCACAGGTGTACATCACTGGGGAGAAGCTGTTGCTGTATTCTCCTGAAAGATAAGTACCCACTTATTAAGCAGTGAAATATGCATTGCCATATAAATTAAAACAACATATTGATATAAAATGTTTAAATTAAGATCGTAAAAACTCTGCAAGCCTCCCTGTATAAGGAACTGAGCAGAGGGCTGAACCGAGATGTTTACATTTTAAGGCCTAGCTTACAGTCCTATTGAAGGCACTGTAGAGTTCATATTGGGATGTTGTTATAGAAACAGTTTCCCTGGCTGCCATTGTTGTTTCACCTAATTGCTCATTAATGATCAACTTGCACATTCACCACATCGAAGCTCATCTGGTGAAGATACGAGTCAGAATCAGCCGTTCGTGAAGCAATTAGCGGTTAGCTCGGTGCTTTATGGAGATTTGGTCTTGCTCCATCTTTTTGGTTTTCTACCCTAATTCCCTGCCAATGAAGCTGATTTTGTGTTAACTATAGGGCCTCCAAACGGGACGAGTAACAGTGAATGTCCTATGAACCAATTGGTACAGAGGTGGGTAGTTCAGGTCCAGAAAGCAAAAATCCAGACCAGCATTTTGTTTCAACCATTTTGTTTCAAACCTTTTTGTTTATACCAGTTAAGTATAAAGAGGCACAGTTAAAGTGTAATTAACTGGTTGGTTGGAACAAAATGCTGGTCTGGATTTTTACTTTATGGACCTGAACTACCTGCCTCTGCACTGGTACAATCATAAAAGCCTGGAAAGGAAAGATTTCCACAAACAAAACATATTGATATCATAGCAGTTTTAACGAAAATATAGGAACAAACTCATCATCCAATCAGAGAATGTCATTTGTTGTTGTGATGTTTCGATATAATGGAAAATTCCTCAAAAGACTTGGTTCCATGGCTATCATGATTGATTCAAGAATAATGGTTCAAGATAGACAAGAAGAAAAATGCAGTGTTTCAGGTTAAAAGTTGTCCTCAAAGAACTTATTAGGACCCTTAATTCTTTTATCCTTAAAGTCAGTCAGTTGGGGATTATTGACTTATTATATACTAAAGAAATTCCGATTGTTGCAAGGAAAGAAATGCAATTCTCTCAGTTGGGTCAGATATAAAGCAAGCTCAAGAAAACAAATTAAGAGGCAATTTAGATTGGTCACTATAGGAAGTATAGCATCACAGGGGAAAATGCAGTTCTATGGTACAAATACACTGTATATAGCATGTTGAGAAATATAGAGCTAAAAGTTTAGCATGTAATAGTTATCCTGTCACTATAATGTGATGGGTATTTGTTGGGTATTTGATGAATTCTCGACCTTTGGCTGTGTTGTGTTTAAAGAAGGTGAAAAACTTTAAGGTGTGTTGAGAGGTGGAAGGGGGGGCGTTACAGCTCAGGGGGTCACTGTATGGTGTAGAGCGATAAGACTGGGTTGTCATGTGGGGAGGGGGTTACTCCCGTGAGGCATGATGAAGGGGTGTGCTCGAAAATACCGGAACTGATCCTCAGCGAGATGGTAAGATTAGATTAAAGCAACGTGGCCTCCAACCAACCGGTATGAATAAATGTTTGCCTGCCATGTCCACTTTATCCTGTTGAAAAAACAATGATAGCTGGTAGATGGAAGAAACTGGCAACGGACCTGATTGGATATCATCCCCCTGTCACCATAGACGTGGGAATGAACATTTCACACCTTTTGAATGTGGATCTTATTCCCAGTGGGCTCAGTGTTCCCCCCGGCATGACACTCAAAGCTGCATGGTTACGGTGTTTGGCAGTTCATGATTTTTTAATGTTGAATCTCCCATTCTCAGGAGTTAGGAGGCTTTGTTTAAAGTCAGGATGTTAATCCTGTGGTGGATCTTCATTAAGAATGCAGAGGAAGGCTGAATCAGACTTTTTGTTTATGTGTAATCTATAATTATTAAGCTGTATGCCACAACTCTGCATGTATTTGTGATCCAAGCTGTGGTGTAGTGTAGGGTGGAGACATATTCATCAAAAAAACAATGCATGACTTTTGATCCGGTGCCGATTTTTGGAGGTTGTTTTCATTTGAATCGGATTAAAACTGGATTATTTCAAAAGAACAGCAATTAAGATAAATAAAATTTGGGATTAAATGCAGGTGATTTTCATTTCACATTTCACCATGTTATTAGTCATAAAAGCATAACAATGCTGGGAATCCAGAAACAACCGCTTCCATTTCCTGTTATCAAAACATAGCGTGGTTCAAAAGTTTCCTAATTAACTATTCATGTGTGCCATCAAAGTAAAGGTCGCCTGTCTGGCGCCTCCTCTGGGCCACGTCACACTCTGCGTCTAAATCACCGGAGTGAGGTGTGCGTGACAGATGGTGCACCAAATCCTTTGGAAATGAAGGGGATTGTATATTCTCTGACCTCCTCCTCCCATTCCACAGCATTTCACGCCCCCGTCTGTTGTTTCCCGGGGGACTCTGAATGACTCCTGACCGAGTGCCGCAGACTGACCCGCAGGAGTCCTGTGTGCTAATTGGAACTGCCACAGGCCGTCATGTTTGACTGAAGCTGGGTCCTTGAACAGGATTCCGGGAAGGCCTTCTTTTCAGCCGGGACTGCGCTGCACCGCAAGCGTCTGCCTGCCTGCCCATCCATGCCAGCACAGAAACGCCCTGGATTTACTGCTGCACAATGGGACCATGGTGTCCCTGACAGACACCATGCCAAACACACATTGAAAAGCGCTGATGTCTAGGATCATCACCATCAATTCATTCATCGTTTTTATGAATTAGCAGAGAAAGGATTCTGCACACAGTATACACACAGAATCACATCTGACAACCTCTATAGACAATTTTCTTCTGTAATTTTCTGGTTGGTTTCATGTACCATTACCAGTAGATATAATGTCACGTGGAACATGGGTCTTAGCGCACGGTGTATCCCCGGCACGGAAATTTGGATTCTTTTAAAATAACCAATAAGGAATTGAATCTCCTGTCCTTGAACTGCTAATCGCAAAGTTGTCCCTGCTAAAGGGATTGTGGAAAAATAAGTGTGAACTTTGGTTTTGGATTTGGAGGTTATCTCACCTGGCTTCGGTCACCCTGGGCATTTGCAGTCTGTGGTACCGCTTTGCTGCTGTTCCTTAGATCCAGGAGCTGCCTGTCTTTGGTTGTTATGTCGTATGTACAGTATGATTCCCCCCAACCCCCCACCAGCTCCCCTTCTTGTTTCTCTCTCGCCAAATACTTAATGCATTATTTGACTTATGTAAACACTGATCACATGCAGAGGGCGATTATTATGTGCGTGGTCTTAGGTTGATTTTTAAATAGCTGGAAAAGAAAGAAATGCCACCATTATCAAGCTAACTGAGAATTGTAGAGTGGAAACTCCAGCTCAGGGCATGCGAAATTAAATTTGACCCTTGTTCACTGAAGCTAAAGCATGTTCTGCGGGGACCCGACAAATGGAACCCAGCTGGGCCGTCCCTCCATCAGCAGAGCAAAATTTTTCAGCTCCTGTCATAACCTGGAAAGTCGACATAGTGGAGTATGAAACTGTAGTCAGAAATATGCTTTACCTGAGCAAGACACTGGGGAAGCGACTGGGGCGAGGTGTTAGATGGAACCTTTGGTGTCGTTATGACAAATAAGAGCAGCATGATAGTGGTTCATTTTCCCAGGAAATGTCTTCGTAATATGTAGGGGTTGAGACAAACATGGTCTGGTTCTCTGGTGCTATGAGTAACAGATGACTCAATGACAACTACAGTGTTCCCAGTGCACAAATAACAGAAAAAAATGGATTGAAAAAACTTTGAAGTATCTAAATTGGAATTACAATGAGATCTGCAGTTTTTATATCCACAGTTTCAGTTATCCATGATTTACCATGGTCCAAAATAATAGTTTTAAAAATTCCAGAAATGGTTCTTAAGTTTCAAACAACGTGCCACGCAAGTACAGGCTGTGTGATGGTGTGGACCCACAATAGCCTAAGATATTTTTAGACAAATACATTTTTTCCATTACAGGTTATGTACGGGTACCTAGTATAATATTTTTCATTGTAAAATGTGTAACCATAGCCTAAGTTTTTTTCCTTGTTCCTTCATGCTTTGGGGGGTATAAAAAGCATGATTTTCATTGCTCTGTCATCCCTTAATAAATGCTTTTTGTTTCATTGTTCTATCATCTTTTCAGAATTAAGCTAAAATGTTAGATTCCCTTTCATTCGAGAGAGTGCATTACTGTATAATAACATATAATAAAAATGAGTCTTTACCATGTCTATGTACATGATGGTCACGTTAAATATGTTAGGGCTGGGAAAAAAATATTGATTTTATGATTAACCAATCCTGGTTTTGATGATTCAATATTGATTCACAAAATCCTGGGATCGATCTAGTTAATGTATGACTTTGACAATATTTTCTGTGAATTTTCCTTGTATTGATCCTCTTATTGTACAGGCAGCACTACCTTTATTCTCACTATTTACCTTATTTTGGAATGCGGACGTAACTACCTTACTGAAACTCCTTTACTTATGTGTTACTGTACTTCCGCCCCTGCCCTTGTTTGAGGATGTCTTCTCGTGAGCAGTCTCTGTTGCTACAGTCGACAATCTAAAGCAGGGGTGGACAATCTTATCCGCAAAGGGCCGCTGTGTGTGCGGGTTTTCGCTGCAACTCCCTAATTAGATTACTAATTAGAGGACTGAACAGCTAACCTAAAGGCTATCCCGAAAACCTGCATACACACAAAGTGTAAACTGAACTAAAACTAAGGTTAAATCACAACAGAGATGGCGTGCTGCTTACCAAGTTTGCATGCTACACAAATTATAAATTGATGATTAACATTAGACATCAGAATCAAAATCAAGTTTAGTTGTCTCTGGTTGCCTGTGGCTGTTGTATATACTGTACCTGATACTGTACACACACACAGCTTAGACAAGACAAGACTGGTCAGTACTGTCCGGTTGTTAAATACAATGTGGATGTGTTGTTGATAAATGTATAAAAGGTGCAAGAGTGCATGTCAGCACAAGGAAATAAATACAGTAGGTACAGAACAATACAATATGTGCAATACCATACAGTAAGCACAATAAGTTATTTACAATAGTGATGTATTGCTTATTACTGTAAACAGCTCATTACATCACTTTAGATGTCATCATTTTAGCAGACAGCAGGAAACAAAAGCCATAACCTAATGATAACTGACACTAATAAAATACGTTACCAAACGATCTAACAAACAGTACCGTATCAATACCACAATGGCTTCCTTTAGCTAGCTCTCTGAGTTGTTACCTTAACTTTTCTGGTCTCAGATGTTCCTCTGTTGGTATTTTGTCAATAAATGCAAAGAACAAACAAAAGGTTTCTTCAAGTTCAGGGCTTTTAACCAAAGTTGATGATGTTCCTCACATTTTGGTGGTGGGCGCAGGTCATAAAATGCCTGACACACACATTCAACTCTGGTAAGCGGTTCATGGTCATGACATTCTTGCTCTCTCTTTTTGTTTTGTAGCAGTTATTAGGATATCCCCCTAACAGCACACGTAATTAAGCTTTATCTAGAATCCATAACAAAGTCGCTAATTTCCTGTAAAGCTCAACACAATTTCATGTCTAACCTGAGAAAGAGTAGCTGGAAATGGAAACCAGATGTTCTACACAAATACTCTCAGACCATTGTCCCGCTGAAAATGAGGTGGACAGGAGGGTTGCAGTAGTATTCTGCAATTGCTTTGTGCCGCCATCTTGGTGCATTGTCAGTCATAGTAATGGAGTGCTCCAGCTTGTGAATGCAAGCAAGTCAAGTCAAGTAGGGCTTAATTCTCACACCAAGCATATTCAGTACACTGCTTACAGTGACACAAAATAACGCAAACAATGCGCAAAACGCAAAAAATAAAAGCAAACAATGTACAGAGAAAATGGATATTAATGGATGTGACCTACTATCAGTTGTGAGATAAGTGTTAATTATCAGTTCAGGTTCAGAAAGTATAGATCCAGACCAAGATTTTGTTTCATCCAAACAGCTGAGCATAAAGAGTCACATTCACAGGATACTCAACTGGTTGGTTGGAACAAAATCTTGGTCTGAATCTATACTTTCTGAACCTGAACTTTTGGAAAATGTCTGCCTTTTTCAAACATTGTGGTTAACACTGAAGCAAATGAAAGCGATAAAAATTTGGATGTATAATTTATTTCTAGCTCAGTGAACAAAATATTTTGGTGCATTCATGGGTAAGTACAAGAATAAATTTCATGCAACAATATAATTATATATTGTTTTTCATTATCTTATTTTTGTTATGTAATGGTAACTTAATTACATTGCTTTGTTCTGCAATGTTCACACTGCAATGCTGTGCCTGTTGTCATAGTTTTCACAACAAATATAGTTTGATTGTGCATTACTGAATATGTCTTAAACATAAATTGGATTGAATTCCTATTCTATTCAATCAGGCACTTGTGAATCGAAATTGCATTGAATTGTCAAGTTAGGGCCGATTCCCAGCCTTAAACAATACCTGTATATTCTTCAAATAAAAAGACTCTAATTTCATTTTTGCACATATCTTTAACATAAAGTCCATTCTGCACATGTGAGATTTAGACTTGCCCATTTTTTTCAGCTATTCTTTTCAGCCATAAGTCATTTTATGGCCTTAAAAGAGATAAGCTGCTTTTGTTTTTAAGGAACCACATCCGCATGTTCATGAAATACAAAGATTTTGGTATACAAGCCTTTGACCTTTCTTTAATGGTTTTCACAATTTGTTTCCAGTGACTCTAAATGTTTAAATCTGTGTTCCACTTAGAGCTTTTTAAACATATCTCCAAATATGGAAAGTCTCTATATAGTATTTCATATCTCATTCCTATCAAATGAATATTGAATCAAATCGGATTGAACTGAATCATTAGCTTGTGAATTGGAATTGAATCGCATTTGTTTCTGGTTGTGCCAATACCCAACGCTATTATATATGAGGTCTGTGGATGGTTCGCTATTATCCGCAGTTTCAGCTATCCACGGTAGGTCTTGGAACGCATCACCCACAGATACAGGGGCACTATTGTGCAAATGCAGCAATGAAAGTGAGTTAATTTAGATTGAGCTATAAAATCACCAAGTTGATGTGAGTTTTTGAAGCAACTAGTTCAAGTGAGTTGGTGCCTGGATTCCATCAGTCACAAAAACTGCAAAATTATTTAATGCATCACAGCAAACAGTCTCAAAAATCATGAGTGAATCAAATGTGCCAAACAGACAAATTACAATGACAAAGGAGCTGGAACGTCAATGTGATAGACAGACACTTTACAGAACTGCTGCTAACACCACGAAAGCACAGCCTCAAAAATGACCAGATAAGCATGTCAGCACCTGTCTGACAGTCTCAAAGAAAACTACATCACGAGCCTAACAAATCAGGAATTTATCTGCCATTCAAAAACTGCTTGTATCCAAGGGCGATGTTCAAAGACGCAAGGAGTATGAAATCTGGACCCCTGAGCAACTGAGGAGAAACCAAGTAATAGGCCTGATGTTATCTTTCATCGTTTTTCCTAAGTCCAGACTGGTATGTTTGGAGAAAAACAGTGGATGCTTTCCACCCACAATATCTGTTCGTATGCGAAGCAATCTTGTGGGACTCATTAGCTATTGTGATTGCTCTGCGTGGTCGTATAATGGGCAAAGAATATGATGCCATTTTACAGGAGCAGGTGCACCCTATGGTGCAAGCACTGTTCAATCATAATGTCCCCATATTCTAGAATGACAATAAACACCAGGAGGAGGTCAAACTCCTTCTATGGTCTCCCCAATGACCAGATCTAAACATCGTTAAAACTTTATGGGAAGTTCTGGAGCACAAATTGTGAAGTCAATTTCCACGTCCTTCATCCCTCAAAGAACTTGAGGCTTTACTTATTGAACAGTGGCTCATTCTCCCACTACACAGAGTTCAGGACTTGATACTGTAGCATTGCACAAAAGGCTGTAGTTATTTTGAACACATATACAGGACAGCCCAATGCCTGATTAGGTCCTTGAAATGCTGTTAGGTTTCCCAGCAATTTTGTCCACTTCCTGCATGGTGAATGAAATAGCCAACAATTATGGCACAAAATATAGACACCATTTCCTGTGCTGAAGCTTAACAGTTGACTTTCTCTTCAAATAGAAACCTACTTTCACATCTTCAAAATAACAAAATGCATTTGTGGCAGCGGTACATGCAAGGAAACATACTCAGTTGTATCATTACAAATCCATCAGTTGAGGGCAAATACGCTAAAAGCCTTGTGGGCTAGATCTTCTGCTGTTGGAAGAAGTACGGATTATAGAAATTCTTCATCTGTAGTAAGGTGCCCATTATGCTAGCAGAGGTTCTTCTGAGAGCCTTTTGTGCACACCTTTTAAATGGAATGCGTCAGTAATTTATGAACAAAGGGCACTCGCTGTCGGCATTGCCTCGACCATGACCACCCAGCTACAGCGACGGAAGATCAGCAAGGCCTGGAAGGGCAGCAGCCAGGGGACAAGTGGCCTGTGGCGGCAGGGGAAGGGGAAGTACGTGGCTTGGGCTGCTACTGCGGGGCTGTTTCCTGAATCCTATAGAGCGTGATGTTGATTACAATGTGCTTCTCCGCTGGCGAACACACCAAGCGTCAAAGTGTCACCAAGCGTCAAAGTGTGCACGTGTACGGGAGCATCTTCTCTAGACAGCAGTCCCCAACTCCTAACATATGAGGCTGCGTTGATATTCCCTCCAGCTTCCGACAGCCCACTGCATGCGACGCCCCCGGACCTGGCTAATGGATGCCTGTCTGCCTTTGCGAGCCTCTTGGGACAGAGCAGAACTCATTCATACTTGTACTCTCCCAGAGCAAACCACGGTAATGTTACATAGTGCACACATGCATGCAGAATGGACTTTGCAGCAGCAAGGAACTATTTTGTATGCGAGTTTTTCCAGCGGTACAACTGCAAGAAACGCTCTGGGCAACATTTGATCAGTTCAATCCCTTTGGGATAAATGCATAAGTAATTAATTCAGAAATACGAATGCATACTAGAGTTGTTATATGGAGGATACAGAGATAGTGACAGGCACTTTTAGAAAAGAATTGAGATATTTACATGGATGGAACTCAGAAGAAGTAAGATGCTTTGCAGATATCTAAATGGGGAGTATCTCAGCCCTGTTGAAGCTTACACTAAGAACTCCCAAGAATATCACGCAGAGTACCAGTCATCTTGTTAGAACGATGGTGCCACTGTAGTGTGGGTTCAGCAAAGTGCAACGAGAATGATTCCTGGTCTTAGAGGATTTCTATACAAGGACGCATCTCTGCACAAGGACTAAATCTCTTTAGTCTTGACCAAAGATGACATGTATAAAATCTTGCAAGGGGTAGCCAAGGCTGACCATTATGTCTGATTCTCTATACTTCACAAAAGTACAAGGCCACAAACAGACTAAGTGGGGGACAAGCTCAGTGGACAAAAAGCGTGTTTTTATTTAAAAGGCAGCAGGCATGTAGAATGAGTAGTGTACAGTGATGTGGTCTTTTAAATTCATTCATGTTGACGTTAGGTGCAATTTCACCAATACATAAATATTAATTTGAATACTTTTTGAGTTCAAAATCCTTGTGCTACCTGTAATAAATACTATGTTCTAGGATTTCAATTACGATATCATTTGCTTCCGCGTTGGACAGAGACGAGGCTGTTACTACAGGTGTATTTGCCCGTATAAATGTTACATTTTAGCTGTCATCCATGTTTGGGTTTTAAAATATCATTTCTGTTTTACAGAGAGCATTTCAGCCCGGTCTTTGCATCTTAACCACGTATGGCAAAGTGTACACGTCTGTACGTGGATTACCCACAGAAACCCCACCAGTTTGTTCTGCTGTATGATACCCGTGAAGTCTTCCTTCACCTTTTAAACGTCTAAGAATTAAAACAGAAGCTACTCTGAGGGTGACAGATGAGCTGAGCCGCCAGCCAAGCCAAAACAGCCTCACGTGGGAAGTGCCATCACTACCCAGAGACATATAAAGTCTCCAGCACAAGAGGAGAAATCTGAGGCAGCCATCTTTGTTTGTGTATGTGTGTTATGTACAAGTAACAGACTTTAAGAACTTGTCCCCCCCACATAGTCCCTGCTATGACAAACCAGGGAGGTCTGCAGAGGTAGAGGTCTACAAGCAGCAGTAATCCTGAAAAAATGGCTCCGGGGGAATTGCGCTTGACGTGACCTTTCAGAGCACTAATCAAATTTGCTTGATTAAGATCTTCTCATAGTTGTTGCACAGTCATTTTTTTTTCTCTTCCAAATCCATGTGTGACCATCCGAGAAAATTCCACATTTCTACATGTGAACCAGCAGAGACGTTTATTAATGAACTTTAGATGCAGTGTGGCCCAACTCTATATTGGCTTGTCAGTCAGACTAGGTGAACCTGGTGAGAAGATGAGGATACCCTATAATAAGACATTAAAATGGACCTTCTGTCCTATTCCCACCCCCCCCCCGCCGATGTGCAGGTGACCAGTTCAGTCTTGGGTACCAGCAAATGTGTATTTTTTTTACTTATTATTTTAAATCAAGATGCTTTACATAGGAGAAGTGAATTAAAACAAATAGATGGCGAGCCTCGAGATGGGGGCAGCGTAGCATTTGTGCTTACGCAGGATGCGATGGCTGACACACTGCGGCGGGGTACTTCGTATCACATGCGTCGCTGCCAAGCTGCATGGGGCTGCACTCGGGGGGGGGGATGATGAATCGAAAGGGCCCACTCTCGGGAACGTCACATGGTGCATGGGGGGGGGGAAGTGTGCCCAATACAGGCAGGACACTTAACTAAGTCTTGAAATATCTCACACGGGTTGGGCCCTATTAATCTCTGTCACAGCTCCTCACCCCATCCTGCACCATTAGTACAGTAATGGATCCGTGCCTGGATTTCTGTTGTAGGTTTTGTGCTTCGTGTCTATCCCTGTACCAAGGCCTGACATCTCACTTTCTTCATGTCTTACCCTAGGAGGAAAACCTTGGTTTTGAATCTAACAAAAAGTGTCACTTTGGTAGATTAGAAAAACCTTTTATACTACACTTTTGGTCAGGAAAGGCGGCACTTGTGACACCTGACTAACAGGTCAGGGCGTGCTGAGCAGTGAGTGAGATCAAGCCTATTAATCTGTCCGTGGTGTGGAAAATGGGTAAAAACTACCTCTGGGTGCTTTTTCAGAGGGAAAAAAAATGTATTTGTTTTTCAGGTACCTGAAAATTAACAAATTAACCGTTTAAAAAGAAAAAAAGAGGTCTCCATCTGTAAAGGACAATGTTGCTGCTAGGTGCTGAAATATCATGACAATTAATCAGTCCTCATTGGAGCCAAAAGGTCATGTTGCTGGTGGCACTGTGCTGCAAACCTCAATGATCTGCTTCCTGGTTTTGAAGGAAAACCCAGACTGGAAATGGACCAACAATTCCCACAGAGCCCATGGACCAGAAGTCGTGTGACGCTATATCGCAGGTTCTTCCATGTAGGGCACCTGGACTGTGCCAACAGGGCTTGAAAGACATCCATTAAAGGCAGTAATTGTGGACTCCAGGTTTTCTGTACGCCTGCAATACTGCATGGACCAAAATCATTCATATCTGTTGAAGTATTCGACACATCACAATGGCAACGTTATGATGTCACAGGATTCACTTGTGTCCTCACACACCACATTGTTCACAAGCATGAACATGCATTACCCCAGGGCAGATGCAAGGTACAAACCTGTTACACCTGTTATTTGTAAGGAGAGTAGACCTTGCCCCATCTACTTCTCTTACTTTAACAACAAATTAAGTTGGTTAGTGGCCTGCAATGGTTCTAGTCAACCGATACTAAAGGTTATAAAAATGAACTGAAATCTCTCCTATCAGGTGTCAAATCGTTATAAAAGCCCGCAAGCTGTTTTTAAGTGGTTCTCCAATGACTTCTGAGTATACGTTACCTCTACACTAGCACAGCTACATTAAAAGATTTTAAAGAGTTTTGGAAGCTATTCACGACCACTAAAATGTAAAGCATGTCATTATATGTGTGCCTGTGAAGTAAACGACCGTGAATCATGGAGGCACACAAGCGAAATATATTTTGGGGTGTCAGACCAACAGCTGTTCATGGTGTACTGCAAAAGAGGGTGCAATTTGTTTGCTGCTGAAGCATCATTCATACTACTGTAGCAGATCTTAAATCACACACAGGGCCTCTGTACATGCTAGGGTGGTCTGGGGCGATTTAATTGAAATGTGTTTTCCCCTTTAATCACCCTATCAGAGTTCCTTTCATGTCCGAATACACCACAGGTGTTTGAGCAGCAGGGGAAATATCTACTCTATCGGGGGTTCCGCACAGCCTTAGATTAAATTCATAACTAGGCTTGCCTAAAATCTTTAACATTTTAGCACAAACAGGCCACTGCTTGTCTACAATACTACACTTATGTTCTTATTCATACACTGTAGCAACAAAACAGCCCAAACCAGCTAGTCCCCAAAACTGTCATCTGAGTTAGACAGGTTATTTGGGGGGGGGTGGGGGGTGGGATCTATTATTACCAAATCCTTTTTAATGGAAATTGTCTTTCCACTCATGTTGTTAGCGCTCAGATCAAATTCTCAATGGACTATGAGAACGAGGTCTGGCTGTTCCTCCCAGTGAAAAGCGGGTAAGTCTGAGCCGCTTACAGCTGCAGCCTCAAACATAGGAGTCGCAGCCACCATTTTTCACTAGCGCTGCGCGTCCTCGCCGCGAACAAGCGCGCTCCCGCGTGTGCGTCTTTGACAAAGTTCGGGCGGCTTGGGCTCGCGCCAGCGGGCGCTGCTCGCCGACGCGGCACGTGCTCACCGAGGCATGCGCCAGCCCCCTGATTTATGGCAGCGACCGTAAAAATGGCCTTTACACATCAGATCTGATCGATGTCGCAGCCGACGTTTATTCAAAAATGAAACAAGGTATATTACTCAAATACGAAAATCAAATAACACAAGAAACAAAAAGGTTAAATCAACAATGGCACAAACCGGGCGGTTGGCAGACTGCGCAGCGCAAAAGGGATGTCTTATTTAATATGAACAAAAAACACTGATCCGGTAGTTACATTTAGTCGAACGATCTGGGTGACTGTGGCAAGATTGACAAAATGGGAAAAAAAATGCCTGCACGCAAAACAAAACCGGGACAGTGGCAAAACGATCACCGTCCGTCGCAGCATGTACGGTACGCAGAGCTGGAAAACAGACAGCACTGTATTTGGCGAGATGTGTGCTTTGTGAGTTTTAAAGGTATTTTTTTAGGACATCGGTATGACGAATGATGGTCACCCATACAAATAATGGACATTCATATATTTTTTTCCTTTCCTGGAATACAGTTAAAACCCGAAATAAATTGAAGAGCTGCCCTTGAACAAGGCATGCAGGTCCCAACAGGTCCGTTTCCGTTATTTATTTGTTTGTTTGTTTGTGTTTTTTTCAGGGGGTGGGGCACGTTATGACAGGAGCTGGATCACTCCTTCCCGTTGACCAAGGACAGCTCCTTCAAGATCCCACTAGCGTCCACCTTGCGCCGCTCCCTGATTAAATCCTCCAGACTGTGAAACATGAGCGTGTGCACGTTGCTCTCCGAAAGGTGCACCTTAAGGAAATACCTCTGTTCGGATGCGTGTACCTCCCCTCCGGCTTTGAACTCCCGCTTGCCAAACCGACACCAGGCGGCGAAACTTTCCGAGTTCGTCCAGCAGATCTCCCCGCTGCCGAGTCCCAAGTGGCTGCTGGCGTTCTGCATCACCAGATCGGCGGGCAGCGGTCTATATCTGTACCGGCTGTTAACTATCCTACCCAGCCTCCCATTGCTAATCTCAAACAAGCTGTCCTTTCGGATTTCCCCCCTGTACAGGTGTATGACCTGATCGTTCCTTTCATACACCGCCCAGTGCGGAGGTTGGTCGCTGGCGACTAGCTCCAGCAGGTCTCCCGGCCTGCACATGGCGAGCAAAGTTTTTACGGAGTAAATATTCAGATCTTCGTTCTCTCGCAATTTGGAGAAAATGCATTCCTGGCAGCAGAAGGCAGAGTACTCGATCTCCTTGGGAGCGACGGGACCCTCCTTGGCAGGGCTCTGATCTTTGTAACTGTCCGACTGCGATCTATCCTCCAGCTCCTCCTCTTCATCCGAGAAAAAATACGCTACTCCGACCCTCAGCTCGTCCTTCTCTATCCCCGAAGGGTCCCCTGTGGGCAGCTCGCTGTAGTTCAGGTGGGTGATCCGATCCAGTTGATTTCCCATCAATGACGGGGCAGGAGAAAGGCACGGAATGCTGTTTTTTAAAAAAAGGATCAAAGCATACATAAATAATATAACAATGCATATAAAAAGAGGATACATCTCGAATTTTCTCTTAAAATTCCATGATGCGAATTTTAAATAGTGAAACTACTAATGTGATCTGTAAAGTGGTATTTTGTTTATGTTCTGCTGCTTATACACAATGCATAACACAAACACTGCGAGGAGGTTCACCTGGAGGGGAATACCAGACAACGGATAAACACCACGAAGCAAACCTGTATCTGAACAGCAGACGCGACGGAGGGATGCAGTTTAAAACAACGCCGCGCACTGCAACCTTAAGGCTTTCAGATCATGGAAATAAACACGCATTTTTTTTTTATCCCAGTGGGCGTGATGAAAAATACCTGTGAGTTTCCCAAGTAAATGCCTAAATATTCCCGTTTTCCATCGAGGTGCTCCGCTGCCGGGAATGCAATCCTTGCAGAAGGCGGTGCGATGTGTTCTATCTGGAGATCCTGCACCACTTCACGTTAAGTAGAATAGAAAACTCCGCCCCGAGAAGCAAAACCTGCCCTCCGTGTCGTTTATTGGTCTGCAGACCTTATTAAATTCCCACAAACCCGGAGGGGACCGTGCTGATCGACAGGAGCTGCGTGTTAGTGGACAAAGAGAGAGAAACTTCTGTTTACGGCTCCAGATGTGAACGCTTGTCATCTATCCTGCGGGAAAATCGCGTTCAATAGCCCGGCATACCGCATAGATGAACACGGCAATTGCTTTGTGGTCGCAGTTAATTAACTCAATCCGAAGGACTGCATTCTAGAACTGTATTGAGTATAAAATGCTATTTCAAATACAGAAAAAAACTTGTAAATTCATTTAAGAGCAAGTAGCCATGGGTTTGTACAAAATCTTGTTTCCTTGCAGCTTTTAAGGTCAATAAGTTTTCCTCTGAAAACCTGCTGGGATGTAATAACTTGTAATGTAATTTTTGGTAAATGTGTAACGTTGACTGCATTCTGCGTACAGGTGTACTACAACGGTACGTGATGTCATCATGAAGCGCCACGTTTTGAAGTCCACGTTAACTAACAGAAATTACTAAATGGGGTGATAGGGTTTCGGACTTGGTTTTTATTTATGTGGGCACAAACTGGGGCTGGCTTTGGGGTTAAAGCGACATACTCATAAAGCAATAGTGCGTTTAATAAATAAAGCATGATAGAGAATCCTATTTGGCAATGAGACGTGAGTAAGTGTCCTCAGAAAAGCATGACTAGTGATCAGATTTGTTGGTGTATTCACGCCTGATTAATTTTTGGGCAGAGAGAGGTCACGTGAATTCTTGAGGACTATGGTAAACTGGTTTTCATATACCAAAGTGTTCCTCATTTCACTGCCTACAGCAGCATGTCAGGCAAATGAAATTCTATGCAGCTTAAAAAATTAGACAAGCATTTGATTAAGACTATGACTTTTTGGCCATAGAAAGCAAATAAGGGTGATCTGTACGGTTGGTGGTGACTAAAGAGCCCCAAAATCTATCAGACTGACCTTCAGATTGGATTTGACATTGCTGTAGGTAGAACCTGAATCAGTTTAGCTGCCAGTTTTGTCTCGTGGTTGGTTGGTTTATTTTTATTTTCCCTTGTTTTGTGTGGGTGTATGTGTTATTGTTTTATTTGTTTGTAGCTTTAAGCGACATGATATGTATTATGAGAAAGTTCCCTTGGTCTCATATTGGCTTTTTCATTTTTGTCAGCCAGCCATCTTGTCTGTTTTGATACATGTGTCTTTAGGGGTAGCCTATCACAAGTTAATGCTTTTTATGGGGATTTTCTGATGTTTGGCTGTTTTTTTTTCGGGAATGGTAAGTAATCCAAAATATTTTGACCATGAATAGTTAGTATAGAGCACACCATGGATGGCATGCCAGCTCATCCAAGGGGTACATATGGGCTAGTCCACATACATGTAAATCACATGTCTTTGGATGATGGGAGACACCTCAGGCAATCTCCAAGTCCAAACGCATACGGTAGAGCTGGGGGCAGGAAATGTGTCTCTGTCCCTGATAGTACGGCTACCCTGCCGCTCTCAGTAGAAGTGAATGTAAGGACTTACAAGGACATAACATGTAATCAAGAGGTTCAAAACCTGACTGTATTTCAGTAAAAGTACCTATCTGTACTAATGCATAAAGAGTACAACTGTGGAAGGCCTCAAGGGTGTAGTCTTTTGTGTTCTCAGAGGTTAAACTGTCTGGCAGTATGTATTGCAGAGTTCTTTATACTAACTGGGCACCTACTAGGTATGGCTTGTTTAGTTGTACCTACCCCGTGTTCCATAATGTGTTTAAATGAATGTTTTTGCTTCTCCTGACTAATAACTTCTGCCAGTAACCCGACACAACAAACTACAACCCCAAGCCTATGAAAGCTTCCCTGCCCCCATTAGTCTCTTTTGGCTGGGGGCCTTCAGTCCCTCCCCTTCTGTGTCCAAGCTCACTGGCCCTGAAAACGACCCCCAGTCTCCTTCCAGAAACCGTGTCATTGTTTTTGTATTTTCTGTTATTTTAGGAACACTGAATCCAAACCATTTTCTAATCATCATCTAATATATCTTGTTTTTTATTTGCTTGATTATAACATTACTTTTACTTAGACTGTCAATGTAATGAGCCTTTTATTATCACCAAAGTGACGCTCAATCGCATTTGCTATTTTTTTATTGTACTTTTCCTGAAGTTCTACGCTTACTTTAAATATTTATATGAACTGTTCTTATTTTGAACTTCAGATAAAATTCTCATGTTAAGTAATAATCCCATTTTATAAGTTTCACTTGCCGGCATGTTGATTAATGGTATGGTAACCTTCCTTCTTTGATATGTCTATTCAGTGTATTAGTTCCTGAATTCAAAGTGATACAAGGCATATATGAGTTATTCTGATGAAAGTGTGATAAGGATGGTTTCTTTATTCATGCTGTCCTCACAGGCTGGCAGTGAACTATGGCTCTAGCACATAGTTGCTTCTTGCATTTAGAGAAATGTTCACAGATATTCATATGCTGGAAGTTAATTTTCAACATTGTTTCAAAATTCTTAAGACATTTCTGGGCTGTTTTGTTCTGAAACGCTTTTGTGTTACATCCATTAGCTTACTTTGTCAGACCACCAGTAACATCATGTGTGTGTTTCAGTATCAAGGCTAATTTTTCAGTGTGAGATATTCAGTCTTTAGAAAATTAAGAGCTCGCTGAGCAAACAATTTTTTTTTCTTATAAAAGGTTGAAATACATTAAAATATTATTGCGAGCTCTCAGATTCAAAGTTGACACTGTAGTCCGCTAGTGGTATTTGTTTCTACAGTATGCAAAGAATATGTACAGTGTGCAATACATACATGTTTTGATATTAGTACTGGTTTTCCATTCTGCCTGTGTATCTTATAACCGTTTATCGTGGTCAGAATCAGAGTATGGATCCTGTAGCCTTTCCCAGGCAGCCTGGGGCACAAGTCTGCCCAATGCAGGTCAGATTCACATAGTCATACACTGTGTGGCTTTGGCCTGCAGGAGGAAACCAGAGTAGGTGTGAGACAGCAGTGCTACCCACTGAATCACTGAGCCGATGTGCCATCATCACCCCCTTTCTATGATGCAATATATAGGTGTAGCTCGTATAACGTCCATAAGCATGATTCATGACCGTTATACTGTATGTGTCCCCAATCACTTCATACGAATCAATTAAAAATGCAACTATAATTGGAAAAGTACATTTCTATAGTTGGACAAAAATACATTCTTTTTTTAATGAATCCTACAATCAAATCTGTTAGAACAAGTTACAAGTATGGCGGCATTTTTTTTATACTGAAGTACAATTTTAATCATTTCTCTTTTTCAGGTAACCCTCTGAATCAATTCAGCATGCCAAGCAATTCAACACAAAAAGTAAAGTTTTATTCGTCAGTAACTAATTCTGTAGATGTAGAGTGGATTGTTTTCTGGTGTAAATATACAGAAAGCATATACGGATAATCAATCACGAAAAGAATTCCAGCATATAAAATATCAATGCACTCATATAAAATATTGTATTCCTCTGACTGAATTTTAAAACTGCTAAACATTTTCATTTTCTTTCATTTTGTGCAGCACTGTAACCCCAGTAAAGATACCCAGTATGTTTTGGTCTCTTTACACCAATCACTTTACAATAATCACTGCTTTGAAACCACCCACATAAATCCAGGGTGTATCCCAGGATGTATTGGGTGTGAGTACAAGCTCCATTTTCAGGCACTCCCACATTTCTCACTTAGTCACATGCTGAGACCAGTTTGGACTTAACATTTCCGAGCAGTATGTTTTTGGGACGCACCCCCGGGAACCCTCCTATGTGTAAGCTTGGCTCACGCGGGGGTGAGGCCAAGGTTCAACCCCACGACCCAGGAAGGGTGAGGCGATAGCGCCACCTGCTGAGCCATCACACCACCTGTTTTCAGCATCATGAAAATACCAATTTGTAATGTTCTCTAATAGCTTCAGCACAGGCACCTGACCCTGTATGAAACAAACATAAATGAAAGATTTATGGAAGGAACTTCAGTAAGGGTCTGATCCATAGAAATAATAATGGCATCTAACTTGATATATAGCTCCCATACCCAGGAACCTGAAGGTCAGTCAAAACCCAGAAGTTTGCATAAATCGGCCAGAAATGTGAAGAAATGGAGAGAGATGCCTTCTATCTACTCTCTAGTGCAGAAAACAAATACAGTCCATTCTTCACATCTTCTGTTTCTTTGTGTCTGCCAGCTTCTAGGCTTAAGATTTATGATCGTCTCTGATTTGTCCGTTCCTAGGGCAGCAGTCAGCGTGGTAGGTAGGATACTGCCTTGTAATCAAAAGTATTAGCTTTAGGGGTGCGGGAAGGGTCCTGCTCCCTGTGGCTGGCCCAACCTGAGCTGACTCAGTAAAACATCCGCATGTGGAAGATCACCGTATAAAACTGTGAGCTGTGTCATTCACTTTGGCTAACGGCGTAAGTTACAGAAAGGAAAGGAAATGAAATACGAGGTTGGAGCGAGAGATGGCGCCGACCCGATGCCCACTATCAGTATTGGGTCGATACCTGCAAACAATGCTGGATCAGATATCGGAGGCCGGGGAGTATGAAACGGATCAGATTTTGCATCTGAGATTTTTCAGGTCTAGCTTGAAGAACTGCTAAAATGCTTGTAGCCGTAGTGCAACGCACCATAAACAGAAGTGAGGATCTCGTGATGTCTCGTTGTTCAGCAACGCGTGTGCGTCGGAGTTGTCATGTCGGCCGCGTGGAAATAGTAACCCCTTCAAATTCGCGCATTTGACATTCGCTGGTTTGGTTATTTGAGAGTTGGCAGTGAACGATTAAACGGGAATATTTTTGGAGCTTGCCAAAAGATCGCAGAAAGTCGCAGATGCGTAAGCCAAAAACAATACTGAAAATGATTTAATTACATAAAATCACATAATATGTAAATATTAGTGATGCATTGGGGGTGACATGGTGATGCTGTCACCTCACGCCTCTGGGACTTGGGTTCAAGGCTCCACCGTGGCTCCATGTGTGTGTGTGTGTGTGTGTGTGTGTGTGTGTGTGTGTGTGTGTGTGTGTGTGTGTGTGTGTGAATGGTGTGTGTGTGTGTGTGTGCCCTGCAATGGGTTGGCGCCCCATCCTGGGTTATTCCCTGCCTTGTGCCCATAGACTCTGGGACCCCTACGACCCTGAATAGGGTAAGCAGTTTCAGAAAATGGATAGATAGTACTACATAATATTTGTTAGTGTAAGTGTACACTATATCTTTCATATTAATAGTCTTGACCTGGGTGCGTATCAGTAACCAGCCTCACTGACATGTTAGCTGTCTTTGTGACCGTGGAATCTCACGTTTCTCGCCATACCTTTTAAACTTTTCAGTGCTGCTAATTCATTCTTAATAATGAGTCCAAAACATAGTGCTGCCAGTGCGTACAGTGGTAACTTACCGAGTTCATACAGGGGCATAATTTAGGCTAGATGGTTTGTATATTATATGAAAAGGTCTTGAAAGAAGACAACAATGTAATTTGAGGTATAAAGTCTACAATACAATACTCTTTGTTTAGAAATGGGAAATAAACAGACTTATTATGTCACCGTTCAGGCTAGCAGACTGTTATGGGTTAAGGACAAGGAGGTCCGAGTCTTATTAGTGAGTTATCACGTTCCACACATTATCCTCACCTATCTGAAGGGGTTACTGTATTTTACATTGGAGGAAGAAGAATGCAAAACTGCAGAGTACAATGTATGTAAGGTTAGTTTTAAATCGGCAAAATTTTGTCCCGCCCTACAGGGCGGGTGCCCCCGATTGCCGCAACTAACGCTAGCACCTATTTGTCCCTTTAAAAACCCTGTCAGCAGGGGCGCTGTAAAGCGGAGGAATTTTAGGACGATTCCAAGGGTCCCTGAGTGACTGTAGCCCTAAAGAATTTGGAACATAATCCGATTGATCTGGGTTGGGGGCCCAATATAATATGTTGTCATGGGGCCCAAAATCTTTAGTGGCAGCCCTGCCTGCAGTGTTGGGGAAGTTACTCACAAAAGTAATCCACTAGACAGGGATGGAAAATGCAAATCCAGGCCAAGGTTTTCTTTCAACCAACCTGTTAAGTACTCTGTGACTGTGACTCTTAATATTCAACTGATTAGTTGAAATAAAACTTTTGTCTGGATTTGTACTTTCTGGACCCAAACTTTCCACCTTTTTTAATGTATTCCTTTTGTAAGTAATTTCCCCAACTGTACCTTCCTGTCAGTCACTGCTTTCAGTGCAAGGTATTGCTTCTTTTCATGGTGCTCACTGAGCATTTATTCATTGTCTTTAGTCCAGGGGTCTCCAACTCCGGTCCTGAAGAGCTACTATCCAGTAGGTTTTCTATTCTACCTGTCTTCTAATGAGCCACACCTGTTCCTGGTATTTACCTGAGAAATGGTGTGGCTCATCAGAAGCCAGGTAGGATAGAAAACCTTCTGGACAGTAGCTCTCCAGGACCGGAGTTGGAGACCCCTGCTTTAGTCTGTCCCGTTCCTTCCTCACCTCCGCCTTCCCGAGCCTATTTCGGCACCGCTGCCCTCGTACTCGCCGTGTGTGTTTTTTCCCTGGTCCTGGTGCCTGTGTAGGACTGATCTTCCCAGCTACTGACCTTCCTGGAATGCTCACCCGGACAACACTCTCTGTCTGTCGACTTCACGTCTGGTTGCCTGAATCCCTAAATAAAACCCGATTCCCCAGATCTCTGGTTCCCCGAGCTTCTGTCTCTGCCAGGGGTAACAGATTTATACAAACTATTCTGACTTGTATTCTTTCTACAGTTTGATTAATTACTACTAAAAAGTTTTATCTGTGCTCCGTTTTATATCATGTACTGGATACTTTTTTGACTAGAAATTTATGTTAATTATTTATGGTATTCAGTGACATTTTTATCATTGTTGATATTGATTATTTATTATATTTAATTTGGCAACAGATTGCACAATTTTCATTTTAAGAAATATCTGTTTACTTTTTTGAAAGTGATTACTGAATAAAACAAAGAAGTTGGCCGTGGATTCCCTCTTGTAATGTAACAACATGACCATTAAATTTTCCTATCCTTTGTATAGCCAAAAACTGCTGTTACAGCATTAAATGCAAATAGTTTGCCATGTATTGATACAAATTTCTCATTTAGTGCTTAGCAGTTGATAAAGGGGGAAAAATATCGGATTGGTATCGACAGATACTCAAAATTTTAATATCTGGATTGGACAAGAAAAAATTACATCATGCTATCTCTATTTGTGGCGGTTGGTCTAATTTCACCTTCACTGCTGTTTGTTAAATGTGTGCTGTAGTCATAATATAGCAACAAAGGAAAAGACAAACCTATGGTCTACGGAGAAATACATTAACATACAGACAGCAGAGGGTTTACATTATTGTTTAACAGAATCCAAAGGGGAATGAAAGTCAACTTGTCCACAAAGAAGAGTTCAGTAGGCAGTTTTAATGACAAACCACGGTCCTCGTTAAAGACCTCTTTTATCTGAAGAAACGTCAAGATCAGGTCCACAGAAACATTTTTTAAAAAAAGCAGTGAAAAAATATTACCAAAAAAATGTCCATTTAAATGCAATGTTTGCAAAATACAAATCATCTCCCTCAGATTCCAAATACCAGAACGCAGAACAGCTGGATCAAACCTGGGTTTCTTCCAGTTGCTCTCTAAGACAGTGTTTCTCAACCCAGTCCTCTGGGATCCCCAGACGGTCCACATTTTTGCTCCCTCCGAGCTTCCTGCCAAATAGTCCACACAAAAATGCGGACTGTCTAGGGATCCCCGATTACCAGGTTGAGGAACACTGCCCTATGAGAAGAATATGTGAATCGTCTTCTAGGTCCACTCTGCCCCCTTTTGTTCAATTTTTCTTCCAATTCTTTTAAAATCTTTCACAAAGAAAGCATAAAAACAGGAAGTTCTTACTCCTACCTGCCCAGCAGAGGGCATTGTTGAGTCAACGGGTTTGAGCACCTCACAACTTACAGCAACTTAAAGGTTAACTTTGTGAGATTTTTTTGTTACTGCAATATGGTGAATCTGATCTGAAATGCTTGTGGCAGCACCATGATCCATGATCCTGAACTCAGTCTTTAAATTTCGACTGAAGACCTGTTACTTTAGTTTAGCTTACCTGCAACGTTAGAGATGATTCCCTGTAACTATGGCTGCTTGTGCTGCTGGACGTGTCCTCTTGGTCTACTGTGATTGTCCATGAATGTGTCTATGCACGTTCTGACCACCCATGTTCTCTGTCTTCCTTCCTTGCCTGTCCGTCTGGTGCTTGGGGTGGGTACCATCTTAGCTGGAGTCTTTGTTCAGTCCCATGGAAGCCTTCAGACCTCCTCCCCACACAGGCCGGTGTGGAGAACTGACTCATTGGTGGACTTTGGCTTTGACCTTGACCAGAGTGGCGCCCTCTCCTCATTCTCTCATTCTTTCTTTCACTTCTTTTGTCTTCCCTTATCCTTGTTTATGAATTGATCTACATAAATGATATGGGAATGTATCAGAACGCACCCATGTAAAGGTGACTCTGTTGTGAAAGGCACTATATAAAAATTAATTTCTTTCAGATTCCTTTCCTGGGCCCAGACTGTGGAATATCTAAAATAATGTTAAAGACGTGATAGGTTCAATTCACTCTGCCTTTATCCGGAAGAGCAAGCCCTCTCTCCTCTGTCCGGTGTAAGAGTTTCCTAGTGGATGGTTTCTGGTTGCATAAATGTTCTTGAAACCATTCTTGAAATATTTTAGACTCTTGTAGTTGTACTTTATTTAGCAGACCCTTTTGTCCCAAGTAATATTCAACTGAGGCAAATAGCACATTACAACATGGTGGCTGTTAAGGAGTTGATTAGGCATAAGTGCAGCTAGGCTGAACTTTCAATGAATGCTAGGGTAAAAGTGTAAGTAGTGTACACTGTCAGAAAAAAAGAGCACCGATTTGTACCTTTTCTTGTGACTCTGCCTGTACCTTCAGTGGTGTGCCAATTGTACCCTAGCTGCTGGTAAATGTACTTTTTAGTCTAACTTAAGGTACAGAAATGGAGAAAGGTACAAACAACGTTAATGTACCCCCAATGGTACAGAAATGTTCCTCATAGTCCTTTTCTGTATCTTAAAAGGTACAAGTACCTACAGCTAAGGGTACAATTGGCAGACCCTTGATGGTACAGCCCCAGTGACAAGCAAAGCTGCAAATTGGTACTCTTTTTTTCTGACAGTCTAGGAGCAAGAAATGCACTTGACTTCTTACAACAAAGTGAAATACACCACATCATGTAGTGAGTTTTCAGAGGCACAAGGTACAAATTGCTGTTCTTATACAGACCCTTACAGGGACCATCACCCAACCAGGGACTTGAACCCTGAGATTAAAAGTCTGATGCTCTGCCAATTGAGCTATATGGATTCTAATATTTATCTAGTTTAGCATGTTTTTGAGAACTATTTTGGTCTGGGATAAAATTCTCCAGATGCTGCAGGTGTGAGTTTTATGGAATGTAAGAAATTTTTCTGACAAAGTGTTTGGTGGTGTCCTGGTTTTTTGTGTGTGTGTGTTTGAAAAATGACTTTTTCTACAGGGAGGAAAATCTATTGCTACAAACCATAAAAGACCCAACTGAACATTTAAAGACTTGCCGGGTGTGAGTGTGTGTGTATGAGTGAATGTGTGTCCCTCGAGGAGAGGGAGTGAAGCAGGATGTTTAACCCTGGCATTGCCCGGTAGCTCCTCCTGGCACACGGAGCATTAATGTGTGCCTATGTCAGGGGGCCTTTAAGCCAAAATCCCACATCTAGTAGAAATCAGAATTCAGCCACTGTGTTGAATGGAGAGCCGCATGTCTGCTGCGAGAGGCATCAGATATGTCTGCTATGTCAGACCTGCCTTTCAGTAATGCATTATAGCAAACAAAGATGACCTTAGTGATGCTAAATGGTGTGTTTGTATTTGCGTGTGTGTGTGTTTAACTCCAGGGGAAAACAGAGCTGAGGGATATGGCTGTGTGTCCATTGGGTCGGCGTTGACCAATAGCGAGTGAGAAAAAGGAGCAGCTGTGGCAGGGGGGCTGCCTTGATTGGATGGGGCAGAGTGAGCATAGTAGGCTACAATAAATCCTGAGTAACTTCTCGGTGGGTCTGTTTGGTTAATTATTTAAGCTGAGTGTCTGCCGTCATGGTTATGGTTTTCACTCTCTAAAGCAAAGCTATGATTTCTCAAGATTGACCCAAATCCTGTATTAGGCTTTTCCAAAGAAGTAAATAAGGATTCTGATTTACTGTAAATTTATTTTATTTTATTTTTCATTCAGTTTTGCCTCAGTTTATTTTATTTTTGGCCATAACAATCATTTACATGCCTGCACGCACACAAGCACACACGCGCACACGCACAGGTTTACATCTTTGTGGGGACTCTCCATTCATTTCTATGGGGAAAGCTCTAATCCCAACATGATGACCATAACCCCTACCCAGTCCTAACCCTAACCATAAGTAACCAAACTAAATACGAGATATTTTTAGTTTTTTGATTGCATTCACCTGAAAAATGGTCTCCACAACATCAAAATAACATGGTTTTATTACATTGTGGGGAACATTTGGTCCCCACAATGGAATATAAACATAATTCACACACACACACAGCTGGTGCCTCTACTTTGCACAAGCCATAATATCACCATTAGGTAGCAATCAGCCTATCTAATCAGTTAATTAATGATAATGATGGTACTGCATCTTCTTCCAAACCCACCCCAACCTGAGAAATGTTCAATGTTGTAATTGTGTGTTTTTAAATGGGTTTTACTCTGAACTCTGTTAAAGAGACCACTTATCTTTTAGACAAACGTAGATGTATCCCCTCAATATTCAATTAATTGTAATACATTTCAGTATCGTTGGTCCTTCTATTCACTTGGAGTAGCCACTTATCTTATTCGGGGCTGCATTTAATATGGAGATTAGCATACTTAAGCTGAGTAATTAAATATGTCAAAAGGTTCACACTGCACTTAAACAATAAACAAACCGGCAAACAAAATGCATCCCTGCCTATGCTACTTTTGATTCGCTGGCAATATAGGCAAGTGTGTTTTGCTGTTTATGGGGCGTTTCAGGGGTTGGACAGTCAATTAGGAATCATTTAGCATGTGGTTTTGTCCAAAATAACGTAACAGTGAGGAAGGCTTGGGGTCAGACAGCATACCAGAAGCAGTTTGAGGTCCAATGTTTAGTCTACCGACTATAGGATTCAAACCCACAACCTTCTAGACATGGTCATTGAGCTATACACCACCCACATGCAAGTAAAGCTATTATTGCAGTAAGGAAGTATTGAAGATATCCCTACAGCAGTGTGTTTAGCTTTTATCTTTGGATGCCGACTTTATGTCGCCCTCTGGCTTATTTATGTTGTTAGTCTAGTCTTGAACAAAATGTTTCTTTTCTTGCTTAGGTGTAAAAAACAAAGGCAAAAGTAATGGACGATAACATGGAAAATGGCCCAAGTTAGTAGCAGTGATGCTTTGACGCTGCAGAGTTTGAGAGGCTGCACAAAGCCAGCATATGAGCAAAGTAGTTTTTTGTGGAGCACAGGGCCGCCGTAACCAGGTAGTACCAAAGAGAAAGTGCCCTGCCTTTCCTCCTTGGTTTTCACTGGCTGTGGTCTTTGATCTGGCTCTTTCTCCTTATAGCTAAAGATCTGATATTCTTCACAGAGTCATCTTCCACGAGTTGTCACTTTCATGTTGAAAGAAACCAACTTTATTTCTCTTCTCCAGGCAAATAAATACTTCAAAAAGTTACAGCATCAGCTATCAAGCTCTCAAATGAGTTTTAATGATGATTTAATTGAAATAATTAAACCTGGCCAATACTCTATGTTCAATAATTATTTTATATTGCAGGGTTTAGACAAAATAATGGAAACACCCAGAAATACAGTAATATCATGTTACTAATAACAAGTAGAGCCACCCTTTACCTCCTGAACATCCCCAGTCCTTCTTGGAATGCTGTCATGCACGTCCTGAACTGTATAGTGGGATATTTGACCATTCATTAAGAACAAAAGCCAGCAGTTCGTTCAGACACAAAGGAGATGGAAATCTACCAGATCCTATAAAGGTTTAATGATGTTTATACCTGGTGACTGAGGGAGAAGGCATTTGACTGGTGTTCATAAGAGCACCCCTGAATTTGTTTAGTGGTATGAATGGGGGCATTATCGTCATGGGATATGGAAACATTATAAGGGAACAACGTTAGTACCTTAGGGTGCACTGTCTGCTGTTAAATGGCATTGTATTGCATTATAGTCGACTGGGGGGGAGGGGTTCTGGGTCCATTCTTCTAATCAGTAATGATTGGTCTGTCTCTGCTGGGTGGGCAGACTGCCCCCTTGGGTTACAGGTCTTTGCAGCTTGACCTTGGATGCAAACAACAATCCTGTCATAAATTCCAGCTTTGTGAAGTTCACGATGTATAGTTTAAAAAATATATTATTATTGTTGTTGTTGTTGTCGTTGATGTTGTTATTATCAATAACAACAACAACAACACTAATAATAATAATATAATGAATCTGACTCAGACATGCTGGTTGAGTTCTGTGGTCATTTTTGAGGTTGTCCCTGGTGTTTAGCAGCTGTCTGTCTTTCTGTCTATCTCTCTGTCTGATGCTATCTATCTTTCTGCATGTCTCTCTAACTCTAATTCTCGGACTGTCTCACTTTATGACTCTCTGTCTATCTCTGTCTGACTCCCTGTCTATCCCTGTTCTGTCTATCTCTATCTCTCGGTCTGACTCTGTCTATCTCTCTGTCTGTCTCTCTATCTCCCTGTCTCTCTCTGTCTGTTTCTTTGACTATCTCTTTGTCTGACTCACTGTCTATCTCTCTTTCTGACTCACTGTCTATCTCTCTTTCTGTCTCTCTAATGGTGTCTCCATCTGTCTCTCTCTGTATCTTTCTGTCTCTCTGTCTGTCTCTGTCTGACTCTGTCTCTCTCACGGTCTCACTACCTGACTCCCTGTCTGTCTCTGTTTCTTTGTCTATATCTCTCTGTCTGACTCTGTCGATCTCTCTCTATCTCTGTCCATCTCTCCGTCTGTCTCTCTCTGTCTGTTTCTCTATCTCTCTATCTGTCTCTCACTCTGTTTCAACTGCTAATTGCTATCAAAACTAACATGACTCACCTCATGTAAGTACTTCAAAATGCAATTTTGTTAATTCAAATTTTCGATATGGTTTTCCTGTTATTTGTCCAGCCCCTGTACAATAAAGATCTGCTATTAATGTGAGCTAAAACCATGGCAACACGGTAAGCTAAAAATTTTCTCACACTATTGTTCCCCAAAAACTCTCCTTGACTCCTGACTAGAGTATTACCAACTGGAGATTGGAGCATAATTAATAATTCTGATGCTTCTACCGGTCTGGTATTAGGAAGCAAGGAAAAGCGCCCAAAGAAATTCTCCGATTAATAAATATAGATGAGTACACTGAGTCAGTCTTTCCTTAGCAGGTACCAATGGAAGCTTTCAGTCCACATTGCTGGTTTATGCAGCTGGGTAATTTGAGTGAAGTGGTGTCTAAGGGTACCTCTGTACCCCTGTAATAATAACATCTACCCTCCAAATATTATTTCATATATAATTTATTAGACATGACAGATCCTAAACAAAGCTCAAATAAGAGTACACTGTGATGGCAGAACAAATCGCAGCATAACACCACTCTCTCACATGCTCCACCACACTCACGACAAAGCCATCTGTAGCCCTAACCCTGACAATTCCACTCGTTCATAAACACTACGTAGACAGACAGCTTTCCTTAATCTGAGCTTCAACAGCACCGTAGAGGAAATTACATCCTACGTTCTCTCTTTTCTCCCACAGTGCCTTTGTACCACTGTCATTTGCTTTTCACTACCCACAATGCTTCTTGTTTTCACTTTTCAGCTCGATCACCCCTTATGGCTGCATTATTCATCAGGGCGGCGCATCTCTCTATCTAAGACGATACGCATCTAGATACATGGTCCACGACACCGTACAAAAGACACAGTTAAACATGTAACGATCTGATATTCTTTGATTCAGCAATGATTCAGTACGTTTCTGTTCATGCACCTTACAATTGACATAAGTTTAACTTGTTGGTATTTTGAACCTTGGCAGTTGAAGTCGACAGATCTTAACATGAAAAAAAAATTACAGCAAAATATAGTAATAGTGGCACAACTGGTAATAGATTTGTTACAGCTTTATCTGTTTTTGGCTGATTCCCTTCTAAATTTGAGCCTGATTAGGGTTTATAAATCTATGCAGCCATATTGTAGAAAGTAGGACTGGACTTCAAATTATTACACCATTATTACTCATATAAAATTTATGTAAACACAAATCACAATTAGTTTTCATCATAATTATGTTTTTCTGCATTTTATGCTATATTACTCTTATACATCCATGGTAGTAAGTCTACAACACTCAACATCTAGTAGCATGCCAGTACATTACTCAACAATTCTCTGCATTCAACAGTGTTGCTTACTTCTACATTACTCCACAATATTCAACATGCAGTGATATGATGGTACATTTATAGTACATTCCTCAATAATACTCAGTATCTAGTTGTGTGGCATTACATCTACATCACTCAACAATACTAAGCATTTATCAGTGTGGCAGTACTTCCCCATTACTCAACAAAATTCAACATCCAGCTCATTATTTAAAAAGCCTTCCCCAGGACATCAATCAAACTGCGTCCAATTCATATTGCAAAAAGATACAGCGTGACAAATGACAGTACAGACGCTTTCAAAATTTAAAATTAAGCACGGTGTGAATGTAACCATCATAGATTTTTGTTGCAAATTGTTTATTTAAATAATTATAATGATTAAAATTATATTGGAGTGAAGCAAGATGTTCACCAGAACACAGCAAGAGGACTCATGTAACAGGGAGATTTAGTGTGTGTGTTCATATGTGTGTATCAACAGTCTTTGGCTTTTTTTCTGATGTCTAAATACTCTGGAGTATCTTTTAATGGATTTAAGTGTTGCTCAGTGGAACATATTTGTAGCCGTAATAGTTTCCAAATGAAATCCTAGTGCTGGTTACGATTATATTGCATTATTTATTTCATTGTCAGACATTCTCGCCCAGACCGTGTGCCGAATAACAGTCTGAGTGATAACACATTTTAAGACATAAAGCGGACTCCATTTTCCAGGAAGTAAGCTATGCTGAAAATCAAGCCTTTCCACTGGAGGCCAAAACACCACACTGGAGGTGTCAATAAGTTCTTACTTTGGTTAGGTTCCATCTGGCTCCGTTTGGTTCTATCCTACATGATTTCCCTTAATATTTAGACTCATTAGCCTGCAGCCTGCTCTCATCAGGCATCCAGTGCCATGTGACTTAACACTTTTTCACCTAACACTTTGTTTTCCAGTCTAGCAATGTGACAAAATGAATAATGTCTTTTTTTTAATCCCAGGGTCACATATTTTTTATCGAGTGGAGGAAGCCTGACAGTTTTAAGCACTTATGCTTTGTACGTGTCATGGTGCTGGATTACAGATCATTCGTATCCGTTCCGACCTTCTATTTGCGCTTATGTGAGCATTTCACAAGAACAATGCTTTCTGCTTTGCATTCTGGGAGCTTAGAGGTTTAGACCTTTGATGTGGCTGCATGCAGGCACCCACACAGCATGGAGATTTCAGTTTGTTTTTTTTTGTCAAATCCAGCATGCAACAGTGTGACTCACACAACTGTCACATATCTTATTGCTTCGTTTAAACATAATTTACTCTAACTAGGGATTCTCATTTTCCTTAATGCCCCATACAAGACCTGTTGATAAACCTAGTGAAAGTCACTGATGTATTGTAAAATGTTTGTTGAAATGGTTGGTTGTCAAGTCCAAGACTGTTGTGAGTTTTGAAGGTTCTTCAGAGTGTCTTCTGAACGTGACCGGTCAGAGACGCCAAACTCACAATGCTAATAAATATTTTTTTAGCGTTTGTTTAAGTCTCTGGATAATAAAACCTTGCAGATTTTTTTGCCCTCCTCTCTCTGTTTCTGTCTCTCAGGAGAAGCCTGCAGCAGTTTTTAACGTTGCCGAGATTTTTCTTCGTTTCATAGCCCTGTGCCGCCTTTCATTGCGGAGGCACCCCAAGCTGACGCACGTGAGCGAGCGTCTCGTGAATCCCAGCTGGGCTCCACTGTAATTAAGGAGGGCCTGTCGAGGGTGACTAAGTTGGAGAAGAATAGACACCGAGCTGTAGTCTCAGCTCTTTAGCTGCTCTGCGCGAGACGACAATAGTCGGTGCTCTAAAAACGTGTGTCACCCCAAAGGAGAATCTTTGCTCGTTCCCTTGTCTTTTTGCCATTTCCAACTTTGTTCATTATATAGCCCCTTCCCTGTCATAGCTGTCAGAAAGCTTTTAACAAAGATGAAGCAGCAAATAACCATTAGGTATAGCACCTTCGATGAGTGTAAGAGCAGGAAGAGCTTTGCCTCCTATGTGTGGAGAGAAAACTACTATAGCAGTTCCCGGAATAAAAAAAAAAACCTCATGGGGTCATAGCCCAAATGGCTGCACAGCCCCCCTCGGGCACGCTGACCTTGTACAAGTTTTATTTGCCTTTGGAAAAATGTTTAGTGAAAAACCCGGAAACAACCTTCCAGTCGTCCAAATCTGAAAATCCCTCATCTGGACACACTGTAGATTCCATAATTTCGTACAATCCTTCCGCGGATTTCATGCCTGACTGGGATTCTCATTCTCATTTCTAGACAGTAGCAAGCTCACTGCCCTGCCTCCGTAGGGGCCTTCCACTGTTTAGGAATCTTCATTGCTGCCCCTCTAGCTGCCTGCTTCTTTTTTCACACTTGGTCCACCGCAGCCTCTGTGCGATACATATGTCCCTACGGTCGTGGCAGAATGGACTTCCGTGCTATTCTGAACGCACCAGTCGATACCAGGATGTCAGAGGTGTAACATGAACGTGACCTGAGTGCCTACCACCAGATCTCGCCCTCTTTATTGCAACAGAAAGTCTGTTTTTCATCAGCCTTGATTAGACGTTCTTTCTGAGCATGCAGCTTCTGCATTCTCCGCTCTTCTGTAATCCGTCTTGATCCATGCGGTAATTACATACCCATATATATATGAGATGCCCCAGTTTTTCTGCCGGGTGAAGGTGATTGAGCAATGTCACGCCGCTGTTTGTGTCCTGCACTCCACTTTCACTGAGTTTTTTGGTGCATTGCTGCGCCATCTTATGATTCAGGGTGGTGGGGTGGGGTGGGGTGGGGAGGGGGGGCTGTGCCTGTTAATCACACACCCCAAGGCTTTCTCTTTTAGTGCTGTCCTATTTTTGTCCCCCGCTCCGGGTCCCTCGCGTGCTCCATTCTTCCCGCCCCCGTGTGTGTCTGATTGGCACAGTGTCTGTTTCATTTCCAGAGGTTTTGGCACAGTCAGTTCTACCGCTATTGTCATCCACTAACCCCCGCCTGGCCGGAATTGGACCTAATTTCTTCTCCATCCTGTATTTGCATTTGGCGATATTTACAGGTCTCTGTCAATCTTCATACCCCCCACCCCCCATTCCAGCTCCCAGTTGTGGTCATTCAGATCTGCTGACAGGATCGAGGGGTGGGCATCCCTGACAATATAGTGACTTGAGAGGATAATGCGTTATTTCAATTCACCTCTCAATGAGTCAAGCTGTGCATGTGGATATAACCTTCACAGTTACTCTAGTGTCACTGTATTGCTGTGATTCACTTACCCACAATGCAACTGAAAGATGTGCAATGTGTGATATTAATCATTCCCATGCTGGTTAGGGTGATGGTTAGGGGTGCCATTAATTAGGCTGTACATTATCGGATTTTTTTATTTAATTTTGTTTTTCTAGTACGATTAATAAGAGTAAGATGGATGCCATAATTGTTTGTAATTGTAATTGTAAATGTTTTTCAATAATGGCATTTTAATAGTAATAGTGCAATGGCAAAAACAATGGGAGTCATTCTGCAGTATAACAATGCCCTTTGTCTGCAGGATCGACTCTACGTGTTGTTTTAATTTCTTATAGGTTATTTGAGGTCCTGTGGAGTATCTTGAATTGGATGATATATTATCGCAGTCAGGGTGTCGCTCTGACTCAGTGGCCTCATGCTTCTGTGCTTGTGGCTTTGAGTCCTGGCTTCTTCATGTGTGGTATTTGTATGTTTTTCCCTGTGGGTTTCCTGCCACAGCGCTTACTTCGTGGTTACATTAGGGAAATGGATTGCTGCGAGTGTTCAGGCAGTTTTTAATGAACAAAAATGCGTTTGTAGGAAAGGCCTGTCAACGTGGAATAAAACTGCAAAAATAAAAAAAAAGACAGGAAAAAGACAACTGAATTACACTTTGACATTTTCGACCAACAAGTACTGTACAGAGAATTCACTAGTAGCTCATGTTTGTATCGCACTACCGGGGCAACCAGCCCTCCAAGGGATGTCCAGGGCAGGTAAATAATTCTAGGTAGTTTTCAGGAGGGCCATGGAGCCCATGGGATCTGGCCCCCAGTCTGCTCTTTGTTGTCGTGACATGAGGGAGATGGAGAGGGGAGATGCATTAAGGGGAGTCAGAGCGATGATTTTGTTTGTCCTTTAGGTAAAGACGGATGATTCAGTGGGAAGGCAAAAAATTCCTGGAGCAGAGCCCAGGCACAGAAGGTTATGCGGTTACACGATTTCCATTTTGATTCCAGGATCTTGTTCAAACATTTAAACTGGACGCGGGGAATTTGGATTTCACGATGACGCCTGATGGGGGACGAACGGATTACGGAGATGGTGCATTTTAATTATCCTGCTGGCTTTTCACTAGTGTCAGCAATTGCTTGGCTTAATTGGCTCCCCGTCGAAGGCTCATATTTCCCGCCCCACTTCAGGGTTTCTGATGAACTATTCCGGTGCTCCCCCATGTCAGACTCTACCACTCCTCCTCTTCCTTATGTGCCTCCTTCTGCATTTAAATTAGAGGCAAACTGTTAGTAATCATTAGCCCTGTTGCTCTCCTGGCTACATCTCCGACATGCGTGTCCCAGAATCTGTTTGTTCCCTACACAATGTCTTATTTAATATTTTCTGCGTTTTTTTGGGTGTTTCCTTTGTTTACCCTTTCCTGTACTACATTTGTCTGGGTTCCCTGGTTTTTGAGTGATGGAAAAGCACGTAGCTGTCATGTGGATAGCAGTATGGGTCTCTTTGAGCGTCCAAACAATGCTGACGAGCCTGCTTTTACATGGGGGCTAATGCATCAAAACAGAACACAGGACCCGGGGGAAACCACGATCGGCCGTGCCCAACACCAATCACAAGCAGCCATATTATTTTAGCATTTCAGCCAGAAGTGCAGTTCATAAAGTGCTTGACGATGCTCTCCCTGGCCTTGAATTTTAAAAGATACTCAGAGGAAAGATTTTGCATTTTCAGTCATTTTTGGGTGCCTGACTTTGGGAAAATCGATACTCTGGAGTAGGTCATACACATCTTCCACAACATGGAATGGTCCAGTGGATTGTTAGCATTCTGTGCAATTCTGCCACAGGTGGGGACTCGAATCACTGACTCGCAACTCAACTCAGACTCAAGTCACAAATCTTATGACTTGTGACTCAACTGGACAAAATGGATGGAAAGACTTTGACTTGATTTGGACATGAGGGCAAAGGACTCGAGGCTTGGACCAGGTCTGGACCCAATGTCTCGAGAAGACTTGAGGTTATGGTCCCCGCACCACAACGTAGTCCACACTAACTTTAATTTTATCATTTCGGTGTATATTAATTCTCTGCTGTCTGCGTTTTCCACTTGGCTGAATGCAAGGTCTGCTGAGATAGTTTGTTGGAAAGATCCATCACTCCGGCATATATATGGATGTACAAACTGTGTGAGGACAACCTATCATTGCCCATGAAGGTCTCAACCTACAACATACTGTACTGAGTTTTTGCTAGCAAGGTTTAATCACTAAAGGTAAGAAATCTGACATAGGTAGGGACTCAAGTTACATGACTCACAACTTGACTCGGACTTAAGTCACAAATTTGATGACTTGTGACTCAACAGCAAAAAATGATGGAAAGACTTGGACTTGAGGGCACATAACTTGAGACTTGACTGAGACTTGCAATGTTTTGACTCGAGACTTTTCTTGGACCCGCCAAGGAGTGACTTGCTCTCATCCCTGCATTCAGTAATGTAGCATTTCCGCACCTCCCAAGATCAATGTGACGTGCCATAAGAAGCATTTAAGAGGGTAATAGTGAGATGTCGTCTTTTAGGAAAAGGTGCAGTAGGCTGCACTCACAAAAATTAATTTAAAGGAAGGGGATTTTCAATACAAGGATGGTCATCTTACTGCATGTTAAACACATGTTGAACAGTAATATATTTATGACTCGTGAACGGTATGAGGGTAGTTTAAAGACACTCATACATTTATTCCCGGTGCCCGGTGTGGGTATTCATCTCGCGAAAATGGATTGTCTTGCTCTACACGGTCTGGCCTCTTGACGGGAGGTGCTGACCATTTATTTTCATTGTTCTTATTGGGGATTCAAATCCCTAAGCCTGTGCCCCCCCCAGAGCTGTTTGTACCTTGCTGCTACAATCCCATAGCATTCCTGTGTCGCCCCAGAACTCACTTCCCTGTACGTGGAAGGCTTTCATACCGTAAGCCACAGATGCTGTCTGGTTTTACTCCAGTGCCTTACCCACTCAGCACCCCCGTGACCCTGGCTACCATAAACAGCTAGACGATGGATACCTTTATTTACCATAAAACAGACTGGCTGTTTCCAGACTGTATTAATAAACCAGGCTGTATATAGCAATAACCTAAAAGCGGTGTCTCACTTCATTTCTCTTCTGGATAAATATTGTGGGCCCTGTTTTTATTTGGACTTTCCGCAAATGTTCAGTCTTGCAACCTGACTTCCTGAGTCACTGTTGCCCTGGCTCCTCGTATTGATTCAGGTTTAGAGCGGTTTCATTCTTTCGCTGTTTTCTACGCAAGACGCTGTGCTCGTTGATGTAGCGGCAGGTGTCCGAAGTATTTTTACATTGCCCTCAGCCAAATCGTTCAATTCAGTGAAGTTAAAATAATATGACATTTCTGGGACTTCCTTGCCAATTACAGTAGATTAGCATTCCTTGTAGCCTTCGGTGATTTTCTAGAGTTTATAAGGTTGATCCTGTCAACACATATTATTGCCTTTATAATGGATCATAAAGATCTGACTTTGTCATTAATTTGCTACATGGTGCCGTCATCACAGGACTGATGAAGCAGGATGACACAGCACTGCGAGGCAATTGAGGTATCACCGTGTAGGCAGAAGGTGGTGGAGCGGGAACGGTGCAATGTAGGACGTGCCAGGGATTTATTCAGGCTGAAAAAGCACACGCAATACTCTGAATCAGACAGCTGCAACAAGGTCATCACGAGGACAGATTTGTCCCTATGAGACAGGGTCCAAAGCTGGCGTTGAGGGCAGAGGAGCGACTCTGTAGGTACTGTCCAAGATTTAGGGCTGAAACAGGCCTCTTATTTAGCCAATTATCCTTGCTAAACCAAGCCTGGAGGACAAGAACTAGAGATTTGGTGGTGTGCAGACTAACAGCACCCACGTCCTCTAGATACATCCATTTTATCTCCAGCCTTTCCTGCTGAGATAACCGCTACAGAACTCAGGATTGAGCCGATCTAATGGCCACGATTAGCCATGCACTATCGCTCAGTTTGTCGAGCACCTCGTAGCATTTTTCACCATGCAAACCCACATCAACACCCCCAGTGTCCTTGGGCTCCTGAAGGAGACACAGGCAATAAAAATCATCTCTGCTCTTCATCAACACGTCAGGAAAGGTGCTGTAAATCAGAATCCCAAACGCACTTTTATTTAGATTAAAATAAAAAAGGAAATCGAGGGTAATTTGTTACCTCTGCAAGCTCGACTAGGTTTGAGGTCCTGTTATCATAGTATGCACAAAGTACAATGAAATTTCTGTAGACTAGAGTACCAAATAAATCCGAGATAATAAGTACAGCGGTCGAGAATAAATAATGATGATGATATAATAGAAACTGATAGAAAATAATGCCATAGCAGACAAGCAGTTAACACATATACAGTACATGTGCAAGAGCTGCATTGGGATCAGAATTCAGGGAACGCATATGTGTTTAAAAGTGGCCACTGATGGCTGTGCTTTTCTAGAATATTCTAATTGCATTTTACATCTATGTCCCTCTCCTGCAGCAGAGAGATGACTCATTATGTACTCTAAATGACATAGATAAGGCGTTCTAAAAATGGGCAGGGGCCTCCATTGAGTTCCCTGGGCACCGGTACACACGGCGCCGACCCGGCTTGCAGAACAGTCTGGAAGGGAAGGCAGGTGAACCGGATCGGCCGTGATGCCAGGGAAGGGAGGGGGACGGGAATGTGCTCTTGCAGAAGTGGGTTGGTGTTCACCCTGGGGGTGGGCACAAGTGTCACCAGTGACCTTGTGAGGCCAGGCAGCCTGGGGGTGGTGGAACAGCAACGGTTACATGAACCTCAGGGGATAGAGGGAGTTTCTGGCATGGGATGGCTGCTTGGAGTGTGTCGGTGAGTTCTGTTGTAGGGACCCAGTTTCCCCAAAATGTGATAAAAACCTGTTATTTTCATGTTGTGGGAACCATTTTTTCAGTCCCCACAAAGATCTGTGAATGCCAAAAAAACTGAAAATGCCAAAAGTCTTGTATTTTGTTTGGTTACCTATGGTTAAGGTTAGGTTTCAGTAGGGGTTAAGGTCATCATGTTGGGATTAGAGTTTTCCCCATAGAAATGAATGGAAAGTCCCCATAAAGATATAATTACAAACCTGTGTGTGTGTGTGTGTGTGTGTGTGAGAGAGAGAGAGAGAGAGAGAGCATTTGACTTTTTTTTCTTTTTGATTTCTTGTCATCACCTCCCTGCTCCCCGGTTGTGACTCATATTTTATGACTTAGACTGTGTGACTTGGCACTTAGCCATCTCTCCGATTTGACTTTCCTTGCCGGCCCCAGGAGAATGGGCTCCCCGTTTGAGTTTGGTCCCTCCCGAGGTTTCTTCCTTCTGGGGAGTTTTTCCTTGCCACTGTCGCCTCTGGCTTGCTCACTGGGGGCTTTGGGCAGGGATGTTGTAAAGCGCTTTGAGATAATGTAATATTGTGAAAACACGCTATACAAAAATAAATTTATTTGTTATTGTTGTTGATTTTATTTATAAACACTCAGTCAACTCTGTTAGATACAGTACACCTAGTTAGTACTGGGTAGGACCCCTTTTATACTCTAGAACCACTTCAACGGTTGACAAGCTATGGGTTCCAAGATTCCTTTCTGCACACCACCATCGTACTCAGCTGTTACTTTTACACACGTGATCCTGTTAGCATTAATGAGCCTCTCCATTCTCATCTGAACTCTCTCATTAACAAGGGGTTTTCGGTCATGGAAATGCCTTTGCTTTCATGTTCCTCATGCCATTCTCTGTTAATTCCAAACACTATAGCATGGCTGTTCGCGAGATGCTGGAACCACCATGTGTGGCACCGACAATCATTCCATGTTAAAAATCACTTAGATCAGACGTTTTCGACTTTCTAATGTTTAACAACAAATAACGGAATCTCTTGACCCTGCCTGTGTGCTGTATGTGTTCAGCTACATGTACATGATTCACTTCTTGTAGTTTGCATTAAGGGGCAGATTTACCTAATAAATTGGACTACAAGTGCATATTAGCTGTGTGTGTGTGTGTGTGTGTGTGTGTGTTTATTTATGTATGTACTTGTATGTGTATATATGGATGTGTATGTATGAATATTTTTACATTTTTATCTTCTCTGCGGTTGTGCCCTTGGTAGATGTTACAGCAGACCTTTCCCAGTAAGAAATTCTTTCGTTCCCTCTGACATTTTCAGTCAATAATCTGCAGATAACCCTGTGCTTTGAATTTCAAATGGCTGCCATCGCTTTGCATGCACCGGCAGATCAAGGTAGGAGCCGGCAAAGCCGCTCCTAAACCCTTTACGACGCCCCTGGAAGGAGTCAGGCCGGTTCGGCTATTTTAAAGGGACGGCTTATGGGGTCACAAAAAAAACTGTCGTTCATTACATGGAAACATTTCTCAAGTGAAAGAAAAGCCGTATTTTTTTTTTTTTAGTGCAGAATTTCCTGGAAACGGCGGCGCACTGGCAGCTACAAAAGAGAAAAACAAGGTAATTTGGGCTTTTGGCGAGCATTAGGGGATCCGTGTGGTCATTTAGGCCTAGAATGGTGAGTGCGCTCAAAGTGCAGCACCCCTCCTGAGCTTTTATTGTGGGCCCCCATGGAGGGGACGCTCTCTAAATTAGCAGGCTCATTTCGTTAGTTTGGGGTAACTTTTCTTTCGTAAAAGCTCCTCCAAGAGAGAAATAGCGTAAAATAGCAAAACGCTTCCTCCACTTGTATTATAAGCCGGTTGAAGTCATAATGGCAAGAAGGCAGGTAATATTTTATTATATGGAGGCAGCTTGTTAAGATATGAAGATGACTTTTGCCAGTTTTGTCCACAAATATGTACGTTATTTCATACTGCAATTTGACTGCTCCTATTTAAACAGCAATGAAAATGCCCTCAGAGATTCCGAGTATGACCGTCTATACAGCAAGAAAATGAAAGCAACATATGATCTTAAAGGATGGAGTAGGTAAGAAACTGAGCAAAATGCACTCAGTCAAAGTTTCTGCTGCCAGGGGGAGGCCTCAGGAGGAGTTTCCATCATCGTGCTCTTCCCAGATGAGCCTTGTCCTCATATTCAGAAGCTGGCGTACCTGAACACAAAATAGGAAGGCTCTGTTCTACCGCTTGTGTGATTAACTCTTTTTTTGGGTCTCACAGAAAGTGCAGGAAAAACCAAACTTATTATCACATAGCTGTACAGTTTCTAGAACGGTGTAGGATCACGGTGAGCATTCCTATGCCAGGAAACAGAGCGACACCCTAGAAAGGATGCCAGTCCATCGCAGGGCGCACACAGTACAAGACACCAGTTCACCAATCCCATAAAACTCCCTATGAACGTGCATAGGGCGAGAACATGCAAAGTCAACACTACAAAATATTCCTGTGCTACTAAGTTATTTGTGGGAGGTTGCAACCATTTGTGAGGAAGGTGAATTATCTTTTCCTTTTAGAAATACTTAGACTCCCTCCATCGACAGAAAAAATCTCTAATTTGAGTCCAGAAATGTCAAGAACAGACAAGTAGACATTTTTAACCGCCTGACCCCGAGAACAAAAAAACCTTGCCCTTAAGTAGAAATGGCAGTGATTACTGCCAATTATGAATACCTATTTGTTGCATCCATTAACTTTCAGTTATTCAAGCTTGAAAATTAAAGTTATGTTTCAAATAGCCTGTCATTTGCAAAAGACAATTATATGTGAACCTTTCAGACAGAAGACCTCTGTCTTTTCTTTTGTTGGTTAAAAAATAATGTTTTTTATTGCATTCAATAAAGTTAGTTACTTCTGAATACCTTTCATATGTCTGAGCCAGATGTTCAGCTGAGGAGTGCCGTGTTTGAGACGCAAAAGATGTTCTTGAAAATCGATTTGAACTCTTGGGGTCAGGATAAGGGCTAAGAGCGACACATGCTTTGTTATAAAATTGCAAGGAGCTTCATTAAATTTTCCCCCTTGTTTTGAAAAAGGATTGAAATGGTATTCTTAATCAGTCAACTGTGAGCTTACAGAGAATTTAATGTCAAAACAATTAGCAGTTCTTGCACAAAAAAATCTAAATAGTAACATCAGTTTTTCTCCTAATTCTGCAGGTTTTCGGTGTGAAATAATTAACTTTATTGGGTGAAAATCAACTTTTGGGCAGTTTGGTGTGTTAATATGGTTACACTGAGTTTATACATGGATGAAAGATACATGAAAGACAGTTAATTGCTAAAAAGCTGAAAGATTTTTTTATATAATGAAATTATTCCCTACTATTCCATTCACCCATAAATCATATGTCTTTTCCAAGTCTACAAAACACATGTAGACTGGTTGAGTAACTGGGAATCACCCTTCAGTGTGGTGGAGGGGCGTGCCTGCCTCTGGGATCCTAGGAGCTATATTGTTGTTGTCTATCCATGGAAATTCCATCCATCCATCCATCCATCCTTCTTCTAAGCTTTTATGTAGCACAACTGTTATTTGAGAGGTTTTTGATTAAGCTTGTAAGCATCTTCCCCTATGGCTTTAACATTCCTTGCCTACAGGATTTCGCCATCTTTCATTTGCCCCAGGTGCACTGAGTTTTGGGGTCTTTTTAAGGTATTCTCATTAAGTTAGCATTAAATTACATAACTCACTATGTGTGTTTGAAGCCTTGGACGATCTGCCCCCATTTACTGCAGGAAATAGGAACAGGACGGCGAAGTGGGGCGCTAATGACATGTGCCTGACGTGGAAGAATAGGGTGATGGTTTAATTGCGCCAAACACCATCCACGTGTCAAATTCTGTGATTAGTATTCTGCACTACTCAGTCAATGGGGCTTTTCAACAGGGTGCGACAGAATATGACAGATTTTTAATTTAACATTTTTTTTGGTCTTTGTTTTTGCACTAATCAGCTGCAAGGTGAGCCTCTTATACCAAGACAAGATGGCACGTCAGTGTAGCCCTGAACTCCATTTATGCAGGTGTGGTGCTCAGTGATGACAGTGGGTAATCTGGGGAAAGCACGTCATTTGATGAAATCAAGAACATCTTAAAACCACAGGGTCACAGGGATGGCCTGGACCCCATTCCACACAACCTAGGGCACAAGACTGGAAATGGGATGGCAGTCCATCACAGGGAGCACACACACACACACACAAGGGAGGGGTTAAGAGTCACTAATTCACCTTCGTCTGTGGAATGTGGGATGAATCCCAGAGAGCACTGAGAGCGCACGTAAAATCCACACACACAGAACGGTGTGGGATTCAAACCCACAACCATTACAGTGTGAGGAAATAAAGCCACCTAATCCATCACCATGCCACCATACCAACCAGTGGTTCATTTAAGTGAATTAATCTGTCATTTTTTTCAGATGATTTGTTCCTGCAGTGTTTAGTAATCCTAGCTAGTCTTTTGCATTAGGAACAACATTCAAAAAACCCAGTGATTATGGAATTGTTTTCTTTCTGTCCAGCATTATAATAGCAGGTCATAAAGAAGTGTTTTGTAATAAAAGGTACCCCTGAATTACCACAATTTAAGAAATAAAAGGGATTAAATATACTTTGGCCAAGGCTATTGTCACACCCAGCCCCGATTGCCCTCATGTGGACCACACCTCCTTGTTAACCCCGTGTGGAATCCTCCCGTTTGCCAGCTGTTGTTCGTTTCCTGCTCGTTACCTCCTGTATTTAGTCTACGTTCTGTCTAGTCTTCCCCAGATCCGTCATTGTATTGTTGTGTTGTTAATGTTGCTGAGGTTTGGTTGCAGTTCGTCACCCGTATTAAACCCCGTTTTCCCCGTAACCTGGGCTCTCTCACCTCCTTCCCCGCTCGCCTCAGCCCTCATCGTGACAGCTATGTCAATCAACACATTGCGACAGTCAAAAAATGCTGATAACAGTCTTCAGTAATATATTTTACACAAACAAGCTTCAATACAAACACTCACACACATATATATATATATGTCTGTGTGTATGTATGTGTGTGTGTATATATATATATACAGTATATATATATACACAAACACACATATATGTGCTTATATATATACACACACGCACAAAGTACTTCCTGTTCCATTTCCCTTTTAGATTATTTGAATGCAGAACCTTTCTTGTTTACTTGCCACATTTTTTTGGGATAAACAGATATATGATAAAATCACGTATGATAAAATCGATTCAGCTCTTCCCGCAGATTCAGTCCAGACTAATCAAAGTAGACCCTATGGTTCCTTTGTTGTATTTTGCCGGAGGCAGGTTAGGCAGGGATAGACCCAGGGGTCCCAGAAGCTCAGTGAGAGCGTAGATGTCGAGAGCTGGCAGGGGGAGACACTGCAGGGAGGGGCATCTGTCTGCTCCAGTGTGCTGCACCCTTCCCTGTGTAGCAGACGGGCGACCTCACCACTGCAGTACCTATTAGCTTTGAGGTATGAGGTCAGGGTAAGCTTTTTTTTGACCTGCTTACATAACCATTTAACCATTGTTAATTGGATCAAGCAACTTAGCAGGTACTTTTATCCTGAGAAAATGATGAAATGTACGATTAGAGGCTTACGAATTCTTGCAGCTGAGGCACATTCCTGGCTGATCTGAAGCCTCGCTCATTCCGAATCTTCCCATCCAGGGTGTGATCCTGCCTTGTGCACTGTGCTTCCTGGGATGGGCTCCAGCCTCACTGGCAGGGGCGCAATTACAAACAATAGATGGATGGATGGATGGATGGATAGATATTATTTTCAATCATCCATCCATCTTCTAATGAGATTCTGTTACGGGTCACCAAAGCTTTGCAATGAGGAAGGCGTGTGGTCTAAGCAATCTTGAACCAGTCATGGTGGTCCCAGCATCTCAGAAGCAGGCACCATCCTGGGATTTTCCCACAGTACAGTGTCTAGAGTTTACAGACGATGGTGCATTAAACAAAAAATATCCCGTAAGTGGCAGTTCTGAGTGCCTAATCATCTTGTTAAAGAGAGCGGTCACAGGAGAAGGGCAAAATCCCCATGAATCGAACTCCGTAAGGAGAGTTTAGGTCCCTAGTGGAATCCATGCCTCAAAAAAAATCCGCTTCTCTGTACGCAGAGGGAGGGCTAGTTTATTATCTAGCTACTAATTACTGTTAACCAATGATCAGCTTTCATACAGAGCAACTCTGTATAAAAGCTCATTCCCACATAGCGGAGTATTTATGGCAGGATGGGCCGGCTTCATTATCAGGGAAAGGGTACGGTGACACGGGCCCTCGCGGGACCTCGAACCGCTGACTCTATTTACTCACCCAGTTCCTTAACTGCTAAACCACTCGCTATCCCCAGACAGAGACCAGCCAATCCACAGGCTCATCAGCCACCCGCTCGCTCCTGGATTTACACACGGCTCATAGGCTAACTCTCCATATTGATCCGTTTATTCCGGTTTACGCCCTCAATGGCGTCCCAGCCACCCAAAGTGCATCTCTAACGGGCGGAAGATGCCGCGTGGTGCTGACCTTTGCCATAGTGGGGAGCTTGTAGACCTAATTAGGAAAAGTGTTGCTAGGAGGAACATTCCCACCCCCTGTGAGACCAATTAGTATTGATTATTGCTAGTTGTGTAATGTGGGCATTCTGCATAATAATTTGTGTAAAAAAACATTTATTTTTCTGTGGAAACTGTCTTCTTGTATCACGAAGTAAATGCTGGCAGTTATAAAATGCAAGGCAGTTAATTGTGGAACGCTTTTGCTGCGCTTTTGCTGCGTTTGACGAGAACTACCTGCAGTTACTTATAATGTATCAGCAGTCTATAGCAACCCCAGCGGCTTCATAAGTACTGGTTTCTGCTAATTTAACTGTCTGCAGTGTCACCCTTAGTGCCCTTGCATGTCCACCGTGCTCAAATAGTGCCTCCACAAAAAAAACACAATGAGAATTAAATTGTAATGACATTTATAATGCATGGTGTTTACCATGAGCACCATACCTGACCTAATTTGCTTGTAGAAGACGCACAATTACATTCTGGCAGAAGTAAACAGATTAACGTTGTAAGTTTTGCTGCAGGACAGAAAATCGAGCTTGTTGGAAAGTTTGGCCAGTGGTGTCACACCATCTGCCGACTACAGAGGGCAGAGGAGGCGAGGCATCCTCTGTCATTCGTGACAAGAAGATGGAGACCTGCGAGTGTCCAGAATCTTGGTGGAACGCGAGTCTCCACGGTCCAGCTGTAATTGGAGGGTGTTCAGTGCCGTGGCGATTTCAGGCTCTCCAGCTGACGTGTCCGTGATGGAGAAATTGCCCCGTTAGTGTACGCCTAATTTACGGCGCTTACCCTTCGCTTACAGGAGTGTAAGGTGATTCTGGAAAACCGCCAGCTATTGTAGCTGCAGCATGACAAAAGCCTTCCCAGATATTGCTGCGATGCTCTTGCCAGGGCGTATTCTGAGTAATCCCTGCTTTTGTCATTCCCGTTGATTCCTGCCCACCTATCACCATCTAAAAGCTTCTCAGGTTTTATGTGATGTCATCTCACTTCCCCATCCTGACCCCAAAATCTTGCCCCCATCACCCCACACCATTCCCCCAAATCATTTCCCCCTCATTTACACTTTCTGCTTCACTTGCTTATTCTCTGCAAACCAAACTAGGCCGTTCCTTCCCTTATTTACGAGTACATCTGTCAGGGTCAAGGTTCTTTCCGATGTGTGCGCTTGTTCTTCATTCTTAGCAGTCTCTCTTTCTATTTTAGCACAGGTGGGATAACGAAATCAGTTCTCATGTTTGTTTCTTTTTTCGTGCATGCTCAAACCAAAATCCATCCCCTGCGTAAACCTTTCTGACACACGCCCACCTGCTGATTGAATTTTGATCCCAGATATTGGCTTCAAAAGGACTGCCTGTGATCCCTCTACTCCCCTCCTGGAATCTCTTCTCTTCATCACATGACTGACTTGATCCCCGTCCTTTTCCAGTCCAAGGGGGGAGAGACGGCCCGTAATAACAATAGTCTAATTAGCGATGTGAGATTATGCTTGGAGGGTGCTGACGTGTGACGTTTCCCAGAGAGGAATGGCACAGCATGGAATATTAACCTCCCAATAACGGTCAGTAACCATGTGACCAATGCTAAAGGAATCAAAAAGTCTTTCCAGACTTCATTCGTATGCAAATTAACTGCTGCTCCTCAGATGATATGAATTCTGGCGTTTAATTAACTCCCTTTTTAAGAGCTGATTACTTTTGAATCGTCGGGTTGTGCGAATTGTGTGGGGGGGGGAGGGCGTTTTAATAATAATGAATAGCCATCATCAGCAAACAATGAGAGGGCTCAATTACACCCATTACTGTACATATAAACCGGCGCAGATGCGGGTGACCTGGCTGTAACCCATGGACACACCCACTGTGCCCTGTGTGACTCGCCATCTGCAATCTCCGGGGGGGCAGGGGGTCGTTATGCAGGTTTATGTTCTCTATGTGGTCAGTGACAATAATTTGAGGTTTACCAATGGGGCTGTAAGAAAAGTCTCACTTGAAAAGTAGCAGAAATACAATATATGGACAAAAATCACTCACAGAAAAGGACCTGATCACTCAACATCAATACCCAACCTGAATAGCATCAAGTCCCACCAGCCCTTTCTGGATAAGACTGCCTACCCCTGCTCTAAAGTCATACGCGGTCTTCCTCAAATTATTTATAATAGTAATGATATTCTGCCTATACAAAGCAAACATGCATCCATCCTCCGTCCTTCAGTCATCCCAGGATACACAGAGCTGGGGACACTCCCTACAGATATATGTGGGGCACCGAGCCACGGCAACTGATTGTGAGTCTGTAGGGTGGGAGGCGAACCTGGAGAGACGCAGAGAGAGCACGGGGACTCCGGAGACATGCAGCAGCCCTCAAGTGTAGAGATGTGAGGTCACTGTTCCATCCCACAATGCCCCCGCCCCTGGCAGCAGACTCACAACAACACAAGGACAATATCCACTAAAAACATTCACAAACAACAAAGCCAATGAGACATAGGTTTGCCATGTTTATAGAGTCACTGAGACCTTTGCTGTGTACACAAAGGGCTGTAGGTGTCAGTTTGTGTTTGATTTGAATCTGAATCTGAATCCTCTGGCTTTTTGCTGTCCTGTTTCAGGCCTGGGGGGTAACAGATATTGGCAAGATGTTCAATTTTCCCAAGACGGCTTTTTCTGAGTGGCATGGACTTAGCAAATCGCCAACGGCGCCCCTCCTACCCCAGACTTTTACCATCGCAAATTGTCTCAACCACCACATGGGCTTCGACTGCCACTGGGCCCGGGCATCAGCGCCGAGCTGCACGCCCTATCCCAGCATCCCCTTTGTGGTTCACGGGGAAGCGCCTTCGGATCCAAGCCTTCCCAGGAACCTTATCGTGGCCTGCCAGAAGTTAACTCGACCGCAGAATAGTGCAGAGCCTCATGTATACTTTGGCATTTTGGATGTCCGTCTATCCATCTTCCAACTGGTGATTCAGTAGAGGGTCACAGGAAGCCTGGAGCCTATCCCAGCAAGCACTGGGCACAAGCAGCGGACACCCTGGCTGGGATGCCAGTCCACCATAGAGCCCCCCCCCCCCGACTGTGGGAAAAATAGAGATGCCAGTTCACCTGGCTGCATATCTTTGTACTGCAGGAGGTACAGGAGTACCTGGGGGAAGCCTCCAGAAACACGGGAAGAACATGCAATCCCCACACAAAGTCCCCGCCCTGGAGGTATGAGGCTATGGGGCTTTTCGGCAAGCTGCCCCCAAGCCCATTCTGGCTGTCATTTAACTAATGTAATTAGGTCAAATTCTGAAACTGTCATTCAACATTAGAAAGCCATTACTTTATCCATCCATCTTTCAACTGCT
>JAODKC010000109.1:571844-633660 GCA_026777985.1 Mormyrops attenuatus
CCCCCCCCCCCCCCCCCCCCCCCCCCCCCCCCCCCCCCCCCCCCCCCCCCCCCCGGGGGGAGGCTGGAGGCTGAAACCCGGAATGGGGATGCCAGTCTGATGCTGGCCACACACACACACACAATACTGCATCATGGGCAAATAATTTGCTTAATTGCATGTCTTAAATGTCTGTGGGATTAAATCCGTGTGACACGGGGGGGTTTGCCACCCACTCCGGCCCTGCGTTATCACTGTATCACCTCTTGGAAACAACGGACAGGCTGGTTGAAAATAAAGCCATCCGTTACGGAGTGGGTGTCGGGGGGGGGGCACGGAGCAGAAGGGAGGAGGAGATCTCCTTCACCCTCTTGATCACAGCGCTAATAAAGTTAACCTGCAACTAGGAGACGAGGCTTTTAGAAGCCCAGGTCTGCAGCTGTCAAAGGCAGGAATGTTGGCGTCTGCAAAAACTCTTTTTTCTGGTTCGCTTGAGTGTGTATTTTGTGTGTATAAGAACAGGTAAAAAGTGTGTGGGATTGCTGGTGAAATCGCACAAGGTGAAATGTCAATGCCAGTATAAATATTGTTATTAAGTAAATATGAAGTGATTAAGGAGGAACGTTCTACGGGGAAATGAGAGCAACCACCTCCGGAGGACGGATGTAAAAATGGGGGAAGATTGCAAGTGGTGGCTTGTAGTTTTCGTGTAAGGCCACCATTTAACTTCATCACCTGAGTGTGAAAAGGGTCATATTAGACACATTTATCCAGGGTAACAGAAATGTATGTGGATCCTGCCACTTGACACGGCTGAATGTATTACCAGGTAATTCAAGATAAGTACCTCGCTGAGGGTCGTAATGACAGATCCCTTCCAGGGACCTGAACCTTTTGCTTTTCAGTTAAGTTCAGCATCTTAACCATTCCCGTCAAGGCGAGTCACCAGCAGGGCCTGGCAGCACTAGCTGTCACGCTGACTCTCGGGGCTTATCAATCATGCTGCAGGGATCAAAACAGAGAAAGAAGACTGTAAATCACCCTCCTGGTTTATAGGTGTACTGGCACCAAGCAGAAAAAAACATGGCAGCGGGGAACAGGAGCGGAGCATTTGAGGTGGTAAACAAGTCTATGGACAGAACCCAAAGGGAACAAAGACCAGCACGGCGGCTAACAATACATCCTAAAGCCCACCGAGCGTCTCCATTGTTGGAACTCCATAGGGAGACCCCTAAATGTCGCAGATCTGTGCTTTCAAAATGAGCCATGTGATTAATTTGCATACTGTGCATATGTTTATTCTGGCAAGAAATCGTTTTATGAAACATGGGGAAAACGTATGTCAGGCTGTTGTGATCTATATCAAAAGACAAATTAATTTTCAGCAGACTGTTTATCCACGTGTTATTAATTAACATTTATACTGTTAAAACATAAATCACTACCCTACAATATTTTGGCTGCTCGTCGTTTTGCGTTGAAGTATTTCAAAGGTTTGAGGTTACTGACTTCCTTTAAAAGATTTTTTATCATTTTTAACCAATAACACTGAAGTCATTATCAATTTTTCATATTAGTTATTTTTTAAATCCCGTTTTACAGGAGCTGTAGGGCTATATTTTAAATGGGTTTCTCACAGCCCTTGGCATAGACTTAATAAGATCTTCCCATTTTGTTCCATCAAGGGGTATTTTTTTAAAAATAATTTAATTAGCTATAAAACAGAGTTCATTTCCATTTCCTTGGGCATCTGGGTGCCTTTTTCAACCCAGTATTAGGCGTTCAAAGTGCACCTGGGCACTGTGCAGATATTTTCCATATTAAAAAATGAGAAACGTAGTCCAGATAGCCGTTTGTCTTCCCTTCTGGCTTGCATCGTTCTTGTTGGTATTCAAGTACATTGTCTTGTTGGCCTGCTACTGCATCCACTGCACTTCTGAGTTTAGCAGTTTAAGCTCCTATTTTACCTCTCTAAAGGAATATTATTTGTGTTTATTAATTGATCTCTCTCGCAGTCATCTCTCGCCAGGATAACTTTAGATATTCACTTTTGGGTCACCGCTCTTGCTACACGATTCAGAAATACTAAATAAAATCAGAACAACAATGGTTTTTGTTCGACAACGGGGCAAACTGAGATGAATGAGATCCATTTAACTCCGCTAAATGGCTGTTATTACCGAGGGCTGCGGCAAATGAATTGAGTCCAAGATAACAGCAGCCACAGCACTACAATAGGCGTCCCCGTGAAGCAGGAGCTCGACCCTCGTGCCGTTCTGGCCACCGTGGGTCAGCGGAGACAGGCTGGGCTGCCTGCTCTCCCTGTGATCTTCTTGCCAATGTCGCTAATCTCTAGGCGCCCAGCTCGCCATTATGTGCCGACGGGTACCAGTTAAATTATATTTTAAAAAGCTGCAGCCATCGCTGTCTTCTCTTTCAGACGTAGTCATACAGGCAAGGCTCTATATATGTACCCTATGTGTGTGCATTGTGTTGAAAATCCCACAAATAAATCATATACAATAAAGGAATGAGTAAGATGGTTGTGATCCACTTTACTGGCAGAATGAGTCCATCTGTTTCATTATTTTTTAAATTACAGCTTGATTACTATTTATTTTGTGGATGCTGACTGTACATGGAGCTCTTGGGGGGGGTTGGGAAAAGCTTGGTGGGGTTCTTAATAGGGGTTCTTAAATATGTAAAATTATACACTACCATTTATTTCACAAACTGGAGATTTTTTATTTTTGTTAAGCATTGGAAAGTTGAGTGAACAACTATAAATGAACATGCAAGTCAGATAAAATAAGTTTCCTTTATAACATGGAAAGAGTTTGTAACAGTGCATGTCTGACATCATATTAACTGGTAGTGTGTTGATGGCAGAGTCAGATTCTAGGTTTCATCTCATGAAACAGAGCAGTATTTAATGTCCCATGTAGAAAGAATGCCTCAGATTTTCTCTGCTGTTATAATTGCTAGAGGAGGTTATTTTGATGAAACAAAGATATGACTAAGATATATGATTGTTTTCTTGCTAATAAAGGTACTCAAATGGTGAACATACTGTAAATTTATTTGTTAGCAAGGAATATTGAGTGTATTTTTAGTAAGTGAGTAACATACAAACTTAGAAAATTTCTGTGTACCAACATTTTTCACTGGTAGTGACTGTAAAACTGAGCTCAAAGTGACATTTTGTCAGTTGTTAGCCCAGAATTTCTAGGCGTGTCAGTTTGATTATAAGTCACATTCTCCGCTTGCTTTCAGAGCCTCCGAAATGGGGGTCTTCCTCTGCCCTTTTTGTATCTGTGACCTGCTTTCTTTCTTTCTGGACCTTTCTGGGACCCTGAAATTCCACGTTCCCCAGCCAGCGCCCGGCATATCCCCATCTTGAGGGAACTGCCCTATCCTCATTTCGCTTGTGCAGAACCGGTGCCTGCATTTCAGTGGCGAATGCGCAGAGACCTGGCAAATTGTGTCTTTCAGCGAGTAAAAAGCCGCAGGGCTGGTGGGAGGTGGGGGTGGGGGGAGTGGCGAGGGTTAAGAGGAGATGCAGCACAGCAGAGGAAGGCCCCCGGCAGCCCCGGGTGCTACATCACCCGGCTTCTGCAGTTTAAGGAATCTCATTGTGAGACTGCTTACCCCCGTCGCCCTGCAATGTTCGCTTAATATAGCGCCCCAAATGAAGATCAATGGCAAGCCAGTCACTGCAGAGGTTTTCCTGATGGAAGGGTTTTTCTCCAGATGCTCATATCGGGAATACGATGATAGAGTGTGAGGAGTGTGGCCAACCTCCTCAGTCAAGTCATCCCAGCACAGATGCGTTTAATCAGACAGCCCCAGGGCGTCGATCACCAGGCACGGCGGGATCTGCCATGTCCACCCTCATGAATGCCTCAATCTGTTCTAGGGACCCCTTTCATTCTCCTGGTGCTACGGGCCAATTAACCCGGGGTCTCCTGTGCTCGGGGGGGGGGCCTGTAGGTCGGCTGGCTGTCTGGACACGTGCCTCCGCGTGGCCGTGCGCCAGCTGACTCTTCAGCATGTGCCTCAACTGCGTCACTACTGCAGATATTCTGGACATAGCTCAGAGCTGGACTGGATCGCGGGTTTTTGGGATTCCGCTTAAAATACAGATGCCTGCCATGTTTATATATCTCATCTTGCTCTTCTATAGACACTGGCAAGTGCAAAGTTTGGGGTGAGAGTGCAGGGGCAGCCATTTACTCTGCCCTCCCACCCCGCATCCCCAGTACTTCGGAATCCTATTCCACAAACAACGTTCTTCTTCTGTAAATACATACAGTATTAGATGCAGAGGGTGAGCAAGACAGGCTAAGCACCTAATAATACATGGATATTTAGGATCTAAGAAGGGCTAGGCTCACGGTTTGACATCAAAATGGCTTCTCGGAATGCTGTCATACAGGCGCTGTATATATTCCTCAATAAATAAAAATTCCATCTTTAACAGATGATGGATGTATAAATTGACTTCACACTCTCTGCTCTTGAACTTCCCACAAAGGTTCAGCGATGCTTAGACTATGGAAGGTGTTTCATTTCATACTGGTGTCCATGAGGACACTCCTGAATGGATGAATTATCACCCGGAAGAGTATGAAGTGTTCAGCATATGAGTGGACAGTGTTCAGCATATGGGTGGACGGTGTTCAGCATATGAGTGGACGGTGTTCAGCATATGGGTGGACGGTGTTCGGCATATGGGTGGACGGTGTTCAGCATATGAGTGGACGTGTTCAGCATATGAGTGGATGGTGTTCAGCATATGGGTGACGGTGTTCAGCATATGGGTGGACGGTGTTCAGCATATGGGCGGACGGTGTTCAGCATATGGGTGGACGTGTTCAGCATGAGTGGACGCTGTTCAGCATATGAGTAGACGCTGTTCAGCATATGGGTGGATGGTGTTCAGCATATGGGTGACGGTGTTCAGCATATGGGTGGATGGTGTTCAGCATATGGGTGACGGTGTTCAGCATATGGGTGGACGTGTTCAGCATATGAGTGGACGATGTTCAGCATATGGGTGGATGGTGTTCAACATGAGTGGATGGTGTTCAGCATGTGGGTGGACGGTGTTCAGCATGAGTGGACGGTGTTCAGCATATGGGTGGATGGTGTTCAGCATATGGGTGACGGTGTTCAGCATGAGTGGACGGTGTTCAGCATATGAGTGGACGGTGTTCAGCATACGGGTGGATGGTGTTCAGCATATGGGTGGGCCAGTTACTGTGAAATGGCCTCTCATTCCTGACATTTACATTTATTTATTTGGGGGGCATTCAAGTGAAGCAGATAATACATAACAAGCATTCAGCCATCAAGGAGCCAACTTACTCTCTGCAGATGCAAATTATTCCAGATGGAGGAAAAGAGGTGAAAGGTGACTCATCAGATCATATTACTTATTTCCATTGCTCTGGGCCCTGGATTTGTACTTCTTGCACCAGATTGTCTTCGTGGCTTGGCTTTGGATAAAAGTGATTTCTGAATCACAGCCCTGTCATAAATTGCAGCTCTGTGAAGCTCAGGACATGCAGTTTTTGTTGAGACTGGGTCAGACAGCAGCTTACTCAGTTCTGTGGTAATTTTTGAGGTTATACCTTTGTGGTGTTTATCAGCTATCCTGTTCCGCATCCATCTGCTCCCGCCGATAAGCTTCGACTTGCGGCCTCTGTTCCTGGCTGATGCAGTTTGCCCGTGGTTGGCATTTGCTGTCGTGATTTTTGAGACCATTTCCCTTGAAGCATTAAATTATGTAGTTTTCCTGAATGATTCACCTGTAATCCAAGCACTAACTATTAAACCTCTTTGGAACTGTTAACTGCTTCATGCAGTTTTAAAAACTCGCCTATCAAAGTGCTGATTATCAGATGTCTTTCACAGCTGATGCAGACTGCTAAATGGCATCCAGCCTAACATGACTCACCTCTGTAGCTGTGTTTGTAATTGTGGTTTAGTCACTTCAAAGTTAAAGTCCTTTTTCTTGTAGCGTTCTGTTTTGTCCATCCATTATGCATACATACACATGGATACAAACATATTACATACAAACATACTATTCATTCAGTCAGTATTTAACAATAAGTTTGCAGTTGGATTTTGGCTTGTAGTCCTCTCACAGGAGTTTATTTCGGGAAATGTGGAGAATTCCTAAGAAGCGAAGTTCAACCGCGGATTATCCGGCTCCGGAATGTGATATCGCCAAGATCTAGCCGAGGATTTTTGCTCTATTTCTGCTCCCTCGCCTCAGTCCGCGCCGTCGGCTGTCGCCTGCTAGGCTTGTCTTGGGCAGCCCTCGCAGCCTCGCATGCTAACAGCCAGCACTGCGAAAAAATATCACAACAACAAGGTCTATTTGTTTCACAAGACAAATCGCTGCAATGACTTTTTTTTCCCTTCTTGCTTGGAGGAGAGCGACAGTCCAAATCTCCAGACAGCTCATCAGTAGACCTCTCCCTCCCGGCCAGGATAGAGACACATGTGGAAGCTACTTTGAATCGTTATTAAACAAAAGATTACATTTCCTTCAACATCACATGAAGATGTGGTTTGTGAGTCTGATCCAATTATGCTAACAGGTCACCCTGTACACATGCTTGACTTCTCAAGTACAAATAATCTTTTTCCTTTCCAGTGGGTAGTAGTGCAGTGGTTAGCATTGTTGCCTCACACCTTTGGAATCTGGATTTGAGCCTTTGTCCTGGCTCTTTGTCCGTGGAGTTTGCATGTTCCCCATGTGTTGTAGTAGGATGTCCCCACCCACAGGCCAAAAACAAGCTAGGTTTCACTGGATTTGCTAAATTATATGCGTGAATGGTTTGAGTATTTTGTGAGGAGCTGGTGCCCTATCCTAGGTTATTCCCTGCCTTGCACTCACAGCTTCCCAGATAAGTTTCTGACCTTACATAGAACAAGTAGGTATAAAAATGGATGCATTTTTCCAGTGAAAGTTTTGATTTAGAGCAGGGGTGGGAAACCGGATCCATGGAGAGCCACTGTGGGGGCAGGTTTTTGGGATGACCTCTGAATTGGCCAATAACAGTGGGCCTCCAAGACTGGGGTTGAGAACCACTGCTTTATTATTGGCTGATTGAGAGGTCATCCCAAACAGCCACACCCACTCCAGGTCTCCATGGATCATGTTCGTCACCCCTGATTTAGAGGAAGCAGAGAGATTACAGTGGGTTCACTGCATGACTGGATTTGAAGTTTGCTGTTAACAATTACCATTGCCTGTTCTTTTGAGCACTTTGGCTGTATTTCACTTTGTTGAAGCTCGCTTAAAATATCAGAGGCGAGGTGCCGTGCGGGATATTTCTGTATTACATCCATCAGAGACATGAAGCCCCAGGAGAACATGGATACGGCTTTATTCACAAGGGCGTGACGCTCACCAGTATGCGATTCAATGCCGGCGTGTGGTGCAAACGTGAGGCCGGCCAAGCAAAGAAAGCGTGTAATTAGATTTTCGCGTTATGTTTGTGTTTGAAGGGTTAGGGTCTGTTGGTAATTATCTGTGACAGGGCCCTGGCATTCACTCAACCTGAGATGTGGAGTCGTTGCCATCAAAGGGCACATTTGCTTATACGATCAGGTCTCTTGCTACTTTACCTATTTATTTGGGATTTGATCACACTCCCCTCCTTATTGAAGTGACAGGCAGTTTGGGGGGGTGGGGGAGAGAGGTAGTCCTACTGCTTGCGTTTAGCAAATTTAATTGGACAGTTTTTTTCTTTATTCAGAATAAAACTGCATGTTAGGGAGAGTACATGGCACATAAACTCTATGCTAGGGGTGAAAATTATGTGAGTTTACATTCAGAGCAGGTTTTCTCTTATTCTCTTATGAGACTGCCCCCGCAGATCGAAATGGAACGGTCCTGGGAGTTGCATATGACCCAAAGCATGGCGACGTGTTAATTACTTCACTAACTCAGGAGCCCCCACACACAGCAGAGACACCTGCGTGGAATGCTCGTTATACCCGTCATTGTAGCATCGTGGTGCAGGATGCGGTCCTTGGGTGTCCATCTCTGATCCATGGGGGTGCCTTGGGTGCTCTGATTTAACCGGACAGCGTCTCTTGATTGCAGTCGCTTGATTGTCTGAGCTTTAAAATGACTCCTCCCTGTGACGGTGCCCTTCGTGCATTGTTTCAGCAGCCCGTAATTCCAGTACCTGTAATCATTTAGAGAAAAAAAAACTCTTAAAGTCTTTGTAATTGTAACACATCAAACAGCTTTGGTACACACTTGCCTGGATTAGCTCTCCATATGACAAATCTGTGGACATCCAGAAGTCAAGTTTTATAACCACAAATGTGCAAAAGTCTCAATAGCAGATCAGTAAATGTTCCTTTAACTCAGTTTAAAAATCCTCTTCTGTCAAGGTCAGCACCCATCTGTCCCTGACCTTCATGTCTCCTCCCCATTTGGCCAGCAGGTGTTACTGGCCAGCCTGTCTTCCTGTCGCTCGCCCTTCAGCCCCTATGTGCTTTCCCTGTTCCTTGGACCGCTGCATAGCGGAGTGCGTGATTCAGATTAAGAACCCATGAGTTGTGGGTTCAAAGCTGCCTAGAAACCAGCCTTCTTTGCTTTTTGGTCTCCCATGTTATTGGTTATCATTGCTTTCCTGTTTTGGTGTTTGTTCCTTGTTTTTTGCCCCTTGTCCCACGTTTATTCAGATTTCCTTGTTTTAGTTAACCCTTAGTGTTTGTTAATTCTCCCTAGTCTCCAGTGCTGTTTAATTGCAATATGCCGCACCTGTTCCTTGTTTGCCCTGAATCCTTGTGATTGGTTAATTGGTTATGATTCTCACCTGTCCTGCATTGCATGCTGTTAGCTGTGTATTTAAGTGCCTGTTCTGGTTCTTTTCTTTGATGGTTCATTTTAGTTGTATGTCTGTGTTCAGAGTGGTTGTTCTAGTCCTGCTGCCGGTGGTCTCTTAGTGGTGGTCATTCCATTCTTTAGTCCTGTCCTAGTTTTTGTTTTTCCCTGTTTGCTTTTGATTACTTGTGGTCCTTTTCTTTTTGTGCTTCTCCTGTTGTTCTATTTTGTTAAAGGGTTGTTTTTTGTTTTTTTTTGTCTTTGAGCTGCAAGTGGATCGTCACCTTCTTTTTCCCGCTTGCACCGTGCCACGCTGCAACACCCTTTAGTCATTCTGTACAGATGCAAAGTGTGGCTTTAGAGTGACTGCCATTTAACAAGGATGACACCGCCAGGGTGGGTTTCGAGCTATAACCTTCAATGTCAGACGCTCTGATTGGTCAGCTGAGAACTCCCTGCAAATTATTTCCGATCTCTCAAATGGAGAGTTGTTCTCATGAGGAAATGACCCAAAAATCTGCAAATCGATTTCTTCAGGAAAGCACATCCGGAGGCACACGGTGACCATACGACTGCTATAGAGGTGTTCAGCAAAGTAGTAGTTCAGCTTGGGGAAGGTGACTGCAGGAATCCTGTACAAACTACCACCCGCTCAATCAGTATCTTATCAAATCCACCCCCCCACTGCCACAGGCCGCTCTCATAGTCATCAATCACACATTAGAGTAAAGGGAGCCAGCTGGGCCTGCTTTTTTTAAAGGGAAAAGTCCCTTTAAATCTCCCACATCATGCTTCCCGTGTCAGTCAAAATATAATTGAAATGTTTTTCTACAGTAGGACTTCCCCTGTATGGGAGCTATCCAATGAACGACTTTGATTAATCTTTAAGGGCGTGACGTTGACCCGGTCCCCATATCCTATCAGAAGCTAAGACAGCCGTGACGGGCACCCCAAGAGACCGCCCGATCTATAACACCATACACCATAGATCATGAAATACAAAGCAGTAAATTCACTTTCACGCATGGAGAAGATTTCATGTTGTCTACATTTTGCAAGCGGATTGCATTGCTCTGCTATTGACCCAGAAAAAGGATTTGTCTGATTTTCTCTCTTGTGAAACTTTAATGTGATTTAAATTAGCCTCTAACCCCTTCCATCTAATTACTAGCCTTGTACTTGTTTTTTTTTCCTATCCCAATCCAGGACAGACTTCGTATCTCAGATTTTGTATCTGCAGTAGGGGCGCGCTATGGATTAGTACTGGTAATTGCAGTACAGCGAGAATACAATGCCACAAATCACGTCAACACCCGAGGTTCTGTGGCCAGGATGAATCGTGGACACAGCGACCGATAGACCAGTTCTGCCCGGCAGAGTGAGACCTATAAGGCTGTGAGTGGGACGAGCAAAAGGTACAAATGAGGAGCAACTAAGTGACGCACAAGTGGACACCATCCAGCAAAGGTGAAAAGTTCAGGTCCAGAAAGTACAAATCCAGACCAAGATTTTGTATCAACTAACTACCCCAGTACTGTGTGAATGTGATTCTTTTTACTCACTTGGTTGGTTGAAACAAAGTCTTGGTCTGGATTTGTACTTTCTGGACCTGAACTATCCACCTCTGCCATCCATTGTGTGGATGTCCAGTCTTAGGAATGGACTGGTCTTAGTAAGCACCAGTCACCCTGAAACTGGCCAGGAATCGGGTGTAGTGTGTGGTCACGAGAATGCAAGGGGACGTTTGTTTGTGATGTTATGTGGGATGGGATGGGGATTTAAAGACCACGGTCTGTCTGCTCTATTGGCGAATGCATGTGACGGTAGGTGGCAGCCGCTGTCCGTCAGCTATGCGATCTGACTCGGGTTCGAGGGAGGGGTCACCTGAAGTAGTGGGTGTGCACTGAGATGTGGCAGGTTCACAGCTGTCCATGCGATGAGCAAGCTGTCTCACAAATCACAGCAAACGTGGAGAAAATAATTACTTATAATTACTGTATGTTTCAGGATTGCAGCATAATTACCATGAAGGCTTAAGATAATTACCATGTTTTTTTAATTATTATAACATACATTTGGATTCGTTCCTGTTGTGTTTCGAGCAGAAGCGAGTTTGTGCCTTCAGACATTAATTAATGTAGGTGTGCTTTTGCTGATGTAAGATCTTTGGAAGTGACAGAACACAATTTCAGAAACAGGAACACGGGCCTTAATTGAAAGCATAAGGAAGAAGCATGTAATTTACAATTTTTTACCAAAAAAAATCAAAGCATTTAAAAAGTAGTTTTCATATACCTTCATTATACGAAGCGGGTTTTAATCTTGTTTTATTTGTCTTTGTGCAGGAGTTTGAAAATAGTTTTTTCTTTGAGGTCATAAAAGAGAAATTCTGAATACCGTTGCTGATTCAGTAGACCGGGAGACTGACAGGGTAAATGTCTCTAGCGGCGATGCGGAGAGCGGACCTCGCGAACGGCCAAGCGGGGCTCCAAGCACGTAGGACGGGCTCGACACCGGGGCTCGGGAGGTGCAGAAATAATTTAAAGTAAAATGTCAACCTTCACAGTGAACGACTCTTCGTGAATCGCGGATTGCGTATTGAAACCGCTGCCATGTCCGTGGGCTGGTCTTTATTGTTTTACGCGCTTTTGTTTAATTTTCCACCTCGCTGGGGCCAGCCGGCGGAGCGCTGAATAACCGCCTTTCCGTAACAAATCCAGCGCGCTTGTCGCCTAGGTTATTTACACAATGGGGTTATTGTTAATTTTGGCTCACGATGAAACAAACAAATTAGTACGACACGTGGGGGAAAAAAAATAATTAGTTAAACTCCGCTTTCAATTTGTTTGCAAATGCCTGTGTTTATCGCTTCATTTCCGAGAAAAAATACGCAAATAAATTTTACGGTGAAGAACTGCATGTGTGATCTCAGATAACAGCTCTGCCCCTTTGCTACCTCTCCAAGTAAGCTGTAGCTGTTCAAATATCTGTAAAAATCTTCCAGTTTATCTCAGTATCCTGCAGATACAGATACGATTAAAAAAATTACAGTGCTTGTAATATCCAAAATGACAGTGCCGGCTTTTCCAGACTAGTAGGATGAAACGCAGAGGAAACAATATGTTTTTATTGTTTTCACTTGGGCTACAACCTTTCAGTAAATATTATACCTGCTGCTTCGTTGTCTTGTTTAGTTCCTTTTTTATTGTATTTTATTATATATATCTAATGTTTTATTCAGCATCTCCCCTGTAAGTCTCAATATGTGCATCGGTCTATTCCACTTATCCAGTATAGAGTTACAGTGAGCCTAGAGCAAGGGACAGGAGGTAGGGGACACCCTGGATGAGATTCCTGTCCATCATAGGGCCGACACATGCTAAGGGCTATAGAGTGACAGCAATTAACGACTCTGCATGATTTGGAATGGCCAAGGTCCCCAGTGGGTGCAGGGACATGGTGGGGAGATCACAGACAGGGGACGGGAATCAAACCCACAACCTGCTGAGGTGTGAGGCCACAATGTTCCCTACTGCACTACCATGCTGTGAGATTTGCTAAACAAATTGAATAAGAAGAATCACAGAATGACTTCACAAAGGTGAATCAACATAGCGGGCGTCCTGTGTGGAGGGCAAATGTTTATGTCAGCTGGGAGCTCTGATGCATTGGACAAACTGAGCAGCATATAGATGCATTACACTGGGCTCCAGATGAATTACAAATGCATATCCACCATGATTCATTTATTCCGCTTGTGTCATACCTCACAGGGTCAGGGGAATTATCCTGTTCCCTTAGGGAAGATGGAATCGCTAAATTTAAACTTTGGTCCCTAACAAAAAAATTGCAGTTATTTATTTAAGAATAATTTGGCTCACGTAATTTCACACTTTATTATTCTGCAAGTCACCCTTCTGGCTCTATTTAACCTTCCGGAGAATTTTAAATTGGGTCAGAGCCGATCTGGACTCTCCCTTGTTGTGCTTTAGGAGCCTGGCAACATTTCCGGCTAGTACCCGACATCATCATGGTCAGAGGGTCTCCTGTTATAAAAGGTGCTTCCTGCAGAAACATTTGTTCACCATCAGAAAAAAACAGTCTCATCCACGCGTTCCAGAAAAAAATCCCAGGAGAAATTGCAGTAATTGATGGTATTGTGTACGAGCTGTTATTCTCTCTCTTGCAGCTTGGTGTTTTTGGGCCAAAATTGCACTCGTGTTTAGAAATTAAGCAAAAGTAACATTATTCTTCTTGTGTTGCTCTTCACTCTCTTTCTCTTTTCTCTCTCTTTCTCTCTCTCTCTTTCTCCTTTCCCTTTGATTTTCTCTCACTGTCAGCAAAGTAGGGGAAAAAATAGCCATTTCAAAGGTTTATTTGTGGTGTTTAGATTCCTGGCCTGTGGCGCAGTCTTCACGCCGACCCGTGAGTCTGGCAGGAACGCGGCGGGCAGGGCGGGACGGCGGCCCCTTACGAAATGCGAGGTGGGTGGCGATCCGAAGGCGATGCTTTACTCAGCAGTCGGCCTCCTTATTGCGGCGCAGGTGACAGTGATATATAATGCAGTTCTCCACTGGAGAGGGGTGATTCCCAGCATCCACTGCAGTTGTTTTGAGCTCTGAATTATTTGCCTGTTCGTCATATAGGCGCGTCACCGTGCGGATTTGCGTCCTCGCTGCCGCCGCTGTCACCGGCGATGCAGAAGCGAACCCGTTCAGCTGTGTCCTGTCAGAAACCCTCGCCCCGCTCCCCATCCTGAGAGCGCTCCTCAGAGAACACGTACTTGTTACCCCTCACATGACGGGGATAGAGCTCTGCTCCCGTCCAAGCATGCTGTCAAACCTCTACAGCGGACAGGATTGCCAAGGCCCCCTCAACTTAAGTAACGTAAATAAAGCACATCTCTTCCGCATTACGAATGGAGTCTCTAGACCCGAACCAACTGAACAATGGGAACAGTGACCCCTGTAGACAGCACTGCCCTTAGCTGACCACCTGACAACCAGAAGAGCTTCTCACTGTTAACAGCACATGCTTCTCTGCCATTTTTTCCCTGCATAATTTATTTTTATGGATTTTTTTGAGCCATTGAAAAGCAGGTACCAGACAATTGTAATGCATTTAAATCTAAGCAAAAGATCAGAATTATGCCACTCATATTAATTCTCCCCTTTTACAGTTAATGCCTCACCAGGCTTTTAAGAACGTTCTCTAGGAGTCTAAGCTCATCACAGGAAGTAACCCCTCATGTGGCAGATTTTGCAGTAATGTGGCATTTCATAAAAACAGCATTGATGCACATCACTTCAAATGGGCCATCATGCAGCACACATGTGACATCCCACTTCCTGTGTCTTTAAATTACACGTCTCCGCAGCGACATCTGCTACTATGGTCTGCAGCTTTTTTGCCATCCTCATTCGCTTTGAATGAGGATGACATTCCCCCCGCATATCCACATACACGTCAATAGACCTTGTGTGTAATGACTCCTCAATACCATGTCATCTGTGATGATCTCAGGAGGGTACGTGTGGATCTTTCAGTTTGGCACTTCCACACAGAGCCGAATCACCGAACACCTCATACAGGACAAATGTTTACGCCATGAGTCACTGACAAATGAGGTAAGACTTTGTTTTCGTTGCACTAAAATAAGAACAAGCTGTTCTTTGGCCGAAACAGCGTATAAAAATATGAGAATGCTTCCAGATATGCAGATATGGCATAAACACATGCCCACGGCAATTTAATTTATTCTGCTTATGTGACTGTTTACAGGATCAGGGGAATTACGGTTTTCCTTCAGGCTACAGTTGTCATAAAAGACAAAGGCTGTGAACATGATGCCATGACTTGAGGAACGAATGACTTGAGGGCAGGCGTTGTGGCGAAACCATAAAGGGGGTTTATTGAACTCAAGGAACATAAGCTGGAAATAAATAAGATTGTGAGGGATCAAAACAGGAGGAGTGGACCATTGAAGGGTACATGCAACATGAAGGTTCAACAGCAGCGACCAGACTGGGGCTAACAAGACAAACAGGTACTTAAATACAAGGACTAATGAGGGATACAAGCACCAGGTGTGGCTCTTCAGGGAGGAGATGGGAGGGTCTAGCATGCAGGAGATGATAGTACCCCCTCTGAAGCATTTTCCGGCAGGCACCTAGGACAAACAGTCGAGGGTACCAAAGGGACCAAACACCAGGGCGGACAACAGGGCCGTGGAGGAGCAGTGGTGGTTTTCCTGGGACAGGGCTCTGGAGGCACTGTGTCTAGCAAGGCGTTAGTTACAAGCACAGCCTGCTTCCTCCGCTTCTTCCTCCTCCGACTGGACGTGGCATCCCACAAGACGGCAGACTGACTGGGGTCTTCCACCTCAGGAGGCTGGGTGCAGGGGATAGCATGCAGGCAGCGATGCAGAGCACAATTTGGAGAGTCATGCCATGACTTGAGGAACGAATGACTCGAGAGCAAACATTGTGGTGAAACAAAAGGGGGATTTATTGAACTCAAAGGAAATAAGCTGGAAATAAGATCATGAGCGATCAAAATCAAAAAAGCGGAGCAAGGAAGGGCACAGGCAACACGAGGGCCCGACAGCAATCACAGAACTGGGGGCCAAAGCCTAATTCATACTTGCCACTTTCTGCTTGCACTTTTGTGTGTTTCCAGGCTGGGGACGGTCGTCCGCGTGGCTGCTTGTGTTCATACTGTGGATGCAGATGGTCATGGTCGGTGCATGCAAACCGCAATGATATTCCTCCAGACCAGCAGAGGGCAGATGTCATCTTGGTCTGAATAAAGCTTATGCGAAAGCAAGAGGAGATAAGGCTTACAACTGCAAGTTTCAAGCCTTCTTGGGTTTTTAAAACAATAAAAACCCAATATTTTTTTTGTGGGACTACCTAGCAGATGTCAACTTTGTCTCACATGAAGTATAGACAATAAATATGTTTATTTGCTATTTACCTCTGCCCAGTTACATTTCCCACCGACACGTCTCTCACTGAAAGTACTATTTGATTCTTTTGATAAAATGTGATTTTTAGGCAGAAATAATGTGTGGCTCATCAGGGCCATGCTAGGTAGCAGATAGGAGGGTAAGGTGTGCAGGATGAGACACATGATCACTTTCATAGGTTACAGGTACATTCTTTACCGAAATGGTTGATATTAATGAAACCATTTTTATTCTCAACCAGGGTAAGTCACTCTATTTATTGCGCTATCCGTTCATCCATCAATCCATCCATCTTCCAGCCATTTGTCATGGTAATGGGGTGTCACACTCTTTCATTTAATATAACTAAAAAGTAAGGTCCTCGGTGTATTTTTTTTATTTTTGATGTATGCGGATAACTGATTTGATAAGACATTGTGAGTCTGCAAAAATATTATACAATCTGAGCACTGATTCCTTGCGGATAGAGTGAATCTAATACAGATAAAATATATCTAGGTGCAATCCCCCAGAAAACACTCTGGGTTTCTGTTTTGCATTAGGTTTTCTATTATAGAGTGTCAATGAATTCTTGCTTTTATGCTGCTCCTACCTACTTGAGTAAATTCCATAGATATTGCTACCAAAGGTTTCAAAAGTCATATGTTACCCAAGTGTTGTTCGAAGCGTAGTGCTCATGCGTACTGCCAAGTCAGAATTCATGCATTTTCATTTCGCTGAAGGCTCTGGTTTCTAATAAGCTACTGCTGGAATAGGACCATTTCCAGTTGAGCTTGCATAGATGGTACTTGTGGAATACTAATTCCTCGATGGGGACTGGGAGTCAAAACGAATGCTTATTGCACCAGCATGAAGAATAATCCTAACCAGACCTTTACACTCCAATCAGGGACCCTGTTTCATTTTTATATTAAATATTAAGCTATTGACTTAATATTTGACACGACACGACTGAAGGACTAGGAAAAACAAATGAAGAATCAATATAAATGTAGCAATTTATTATGTATGTGTTTCATATAACAGATGAAGAAATAGGTCCGTATCTGTAGAAACTGTTGAACCTACAGGTGAAACAGGATCCAAACTGGATTGTGTTTTGTGAGTCAGCACATCAGACAGGTCTCTAGTCCGCCCAGCCCCTGTCAAGGCACCCCCACCCCAAACCCACCCCACATGAATTTTTACATGAATAAAAATCTTATCCGTCTGGGGAGGTATGCGATATTCATAAAGTGGCTTGGCATCTTTCAAGAAATGCTCCAGGAATAAGAAGACTTTTAGAGTCCTAGCATCATAGGCTGTTATTGCAGTCAGGTTATTATTGAGCACATCATCAAGGTGCGCCGCTACATGCTAATGAGCCCCTGCATAACAGGCCACGTGCAGCTTGGGCCTTATTGAGCACATCATCAAGGTGCGCCGCTACATGCTAATGAGCCTCTGCTAGGGTAGCCACCTTTGATTTGTGAGAACCAGGACACTTGGACATTTTTTTTGGGGGGGGGGGATTAAACCATTTTTGCAAATATACTATGTTAGTAGAGGTAGGAATCTCTATTGCCACCCTTACCTATAGCTGTCCTGACACAGATGCAGTTGCACTCTGGACTCTTCTCTACTGCTGTCCCTTTATACTTTAAATATAGTATTTTTGCTTTAACTACTAAATATATATATAGTCTATTTAAAATCTATTATAAAACCAAATTCTAGTATGTCCAAAGGTATACTCCTTTTAGTAATGAAAACATTATTATACATATAATAATAAAATATAAACAACCCTCAATGACTGTTTTAAACTCCAAGTATGATAATTTAAAGATTCATTCATTCATTCATTCATGTATTTACTTGGATTTTTGCGTTTGGTTAATAGGAAAATCTGGTGCTACTTTGTTTTTGCATGATTTTCCAAGTGCTTTTCCATCATATTTAACTGAAATTTTGGATGAATACAAAACATGAGTGATGGACAACGGGGAGGGGGGGTAGTCAGATAACTTAAGCCAAATGTAAGGATTGTCTTTTAAGAAAGTAATTTTCCTCTAATCCTATTGGACATTTGTCACGTTTGACTTAAGTTATCCGGCTAAGGAAATTCTGCTTTGTGCAATATCCCCTAAGTCTCTTTGGTTGTGCCTAATCCATTCAGAATTTTTTTTCTCTTTTTGTCCCTTCTCAGTTCCATCCATCCATCCATTTTCTGAAAACCCTTACTGGGTGGCAGGAGGTCCGGAGCCTATCCAGGAGGCTATGGGCGCAAAACAGGGAACAACCCAGGATGGGGCACCAACCCATCACAGGGCACACTCACACACCATTCATTCACGCATGCATACCCCCTCTGAGTTGTACATTGAAAATCACTTTTCATTTGATGTGGATGTGGATGTGTGCGGCAGACCGACAGCTGTTGCTAGGTAATAAGGTAAGCTTCGTATTTCTGCTACCAATCAGGTAAAAGTATAAACATGGCCAATTGTCGCTGTGTTTTACACACGTTTTTTTAACAGTTTAAGGACACACAATTGGATGTATAAACATAACTGGGAAGAAAAAAGAATAGCGGTAGAAGGAAACCAAGTGAGATTTTATTTGAAACTATGAAATACTAAACTAGATGTACATTTTCAAAAAAAACCAGGACAATTCGTGTCCCGGGAAAGAATATAAATTTTCCAGGACAGTTGCACAAAAAAAGAGAACAATCCTGGGAAAACTGGGACAGGTGGCAACCCCAGCCCCTGCATAACAGGCCGGGGTGTTATTGAGCATGTCATCAAGGTGCGCCACTACATACTAGTGAGCCCAGCATCGCAGGCCATGAGCGGCCAGGGCGTTATTAAGCACGTCATCAAGGTGTGCCCATTACATGCTAATGAGCCTGGCATCACAGGTCGCGTGCACCCGGGGTGTTATTAAGCACGTCATCAAGGTACATGGCTGCATGCTAATGAGCCCAGCATCACAGCCCGTGTGCAGCCAGGGCGTTATTAAGCACGCCATCAAGGTGCACGGCTGCTCATTAATGAACCCTGGCTTCATGGGTGGGGTTGCAGAAAACATGGTCCTTGCTCCGGAAGATGTCAGACGGGGTTAACTGCAGGGTCTCAACTGCAACAGCCGTGGCCAGATCAAATATTTAACTTCCATTAATAGAATATAACGGCTTAGCTTGTGTTTTCAGTACACAACAAGGACAACTGTGTGATTAATGTATGTATGCGAAATCGATACCGGTGTAAGTGTTTGCTAACTGCCAGTGGTTGGTGTGCCCACACCGGGACCCCAGGAGTTATGAATCCTCTGCCATGAGACATTGGAATTTCGTGGCTTTGACCTTTGACCCTCTTCACGTCCCTGTAATGTATTTTTAGCACCTCTGTTGAAACCCCCCCTTTAGCATTGCTTTATCATAGGTGTTCTTGGTCTTTGTAGCACACTACAAGGATGGTGACAACCGGACCCCTCGTCCCCGAATCATTATCGTATTCAGTGGAGGAACAACTGTACACTGGGCCCTGGGGCAAAAATGGCCCATGCGCCCCCCCCACACCTTTCCAAATTCACACCTAGGGCCTGCCTATGCCAGTTGCAGCAGTTACAGATGATGAAATTTAAGTACCCTCCAAATATCATACCCATCATGCACTGCAGTAATTAGCAAATTACACAAACATGCTTTTTTCATTAAATACGCGACTCGACAAAATAGTGTGACTACAAAACAATACAAATTATTACATAAAAAAATTGTTTTAAGTACTGAGCCAAATATTTTTGTGTTACGACTGCCACCATAATGAGATCGTATACATTAGAATTAGAGACATTAAAGTAGCATGTCACAAGTTCATGTTAGATGTACGGTATCAGTGCCTTAATCTTCAGGAATGTTTTACATACATGTGAGTTTTGCAGGCAGAGAGGGGCCCCTGACGTCAAGGGTGGGCTCCGGGCCCTAGCTGCCCCACCTACCAATCCGCCTCTGATCATATTCTATCCTGACCCCCCATGCACATTGACAGAAAAAAGTCAAGAAGTTAGCTTTAAATTGGCTAGCTTTCTGTCCTCAACTGCTATACAAACAATACATGCACAATAATGCTGTCAGTATATTACATTGCTGATGTACTGCTGTCACAAATGCGAAATATGCGGCGCGAGATCAAGGCCGACGTGAAGCGCGTTAAACGAGGCTGTGTTTGAAGTGCTGTGGTGTTTGACATGGTGTGTCTGGGTTTTCTCGGGCTAGCTCCCGCAAAAACAGGAGGGTGCAGGTTAAGGTCATTCGTTCACAGTGCCATCACCCCCCCCACCTTCAACATTCTCATTCGCCGGGGACATAAATGAGTTTTACTGAGTGTTGCAAAGGTTTGTAGTGCACACAGCAGCTTTTGCTAGTTTTCCCTAAAGGCCAGTTAGGAGCCCCAGGGGCCCAAGCCGCTTCCCATAGTATCTTCACCTCAGATTTCGGGAGGGGGGGGGTGGGCATTGTGAATCAGCAACTGGCCCTCATGGGACAAAAAACAGTCTGAACATGACTGCACACAATATTTATTTAGATGAGGACTCAAGTGTTTTGCCCCCCCCTCCCCCACCAGGCTGTTTTGGGAAAAAAAGGCTGATAGGAGAGCAATTACGCTTTGAAACATTCATCATGGATGCACTCATCCTGAGCCGCCCACGTGGCTGGGGGAAGGTGAGTCGTTTTTCATGCGAGTACCACGCCGCCTTGCGCTCAGAGACGCGAGAATGACCCCTTTATCAAATCCCTGTGTCTTTTTCTTCCGGTGTTACATGTTGCCTGCTTCCAGTCATATATCATGCTTGTATTCTTTTATTTTTATCCAGTGTTAACATCTGCTTGATAATTATGTGCGATGTAGGTCATCCATCCATTTTTCCATAGCCACTTATCCATTGCAGGTTTAGGGAGGTAGGTAAGGAGCGTGCTCTGATGGCAGTGCATTGCCGCTGGTTTAGGGAGCCTGGAGTTTATCCCACAGAAGTGCAGAGTACTAGGTAGGCGACTCCTGGGAAGAGCTACTGGTCCATCACAGGTCACAGATGCAATCTAGAAACCGTAAGATACACACAACCTAATTTTTTTGGACTGTGGGAGGAAACTGCACCCAGAGGAAACCCATAAAGTAAGAGAACATGCAGACTTCACACACACAGGGCTGACAACCAGCAAAACTGTGGTGTGACTGAGCAGTTCCAACTGCTAAGACACAATCCAGTCCCTCATATGAAACGTTTCATCAATTTTATTCTTTTTGACCAATCAGAAACGCTAATTCTGTTAGCCATTATAGCAAAAAGGCAGTGGATCAATGTGAGCATCTCTTTCTATCATCCGTCGTTTTGTTTTTCTAACCATGAAATGTGAAATACGTGGGCATCTCTTTTAGCCAAGGATGTTGGGGCGGGGGGGGGGGGGGTTGTACTTACACGGGTGTACATGCCAAGCATAATGAGTACACGTAAACACTGGGATTATGTCCCATATGACACATCTGGGAAGAAAATCAGCAGCTGTCCGCTGAATTTTGATGCTACCCTGCGCAGCTTAATCCCGCTATTCCCATGAATCGCGGTCCAGTTAACGCGATCCGTCACGCGTCTTCCGCCGCCGCACGGCTTGCGGCTCGTTGCGCTTCCCCGCAGAATACAGCAACCCGGAGGGAAACCGGTCAGCATTTCCCTTATCGCCCACAACTCAGTGCCTTTAAATATTTACACGTCGGGATATTTCGAGGGGGTCCCCGGAGGGATGAAGTCGTGCATCCCACAGTCTCCCCCGAGCCGTGCCGCTTGATATGTTACCTGCATCGTTTCTTGCACTATTAGATGTTTCATCTGCTGCCGTTTTGATGACAGAATTGCGGCTGTCATAACGCCCCAGACAGCCTGTCTATCGCTGCTGACACCTACCATGCATTCCCGTGCAGCTCCCCGTTTGGATACGGCCTGATGGCGCTTGCACGAAATTAGATTCCGGGAATCTAATCATATTAAAAGGCGTGGCATTTTAAATCACGGCATATAAACCCTACCTGCTGGATTAAATTAGATAAGGTGATTTCCAGGAACGCAGCACCACATTCTCCAATAATGTTTGATTCGTTTGGTGCATGAATGACTAATTTAAATGAAACGTCTCCTTTTTGTACAGTAAGATGAGTTAAATGAAATTTCCATTCATCCGGGCCTCTGATGGTGAAATCCCGTTTTAACCTTGAGGTTTTTTTTATTATTGAACTCAGCTCTCAAGTCAGTCTTTGTTCTGTGTTCAAGCTTGTTAAAGTCCTGTATTTTCCATTTATGCAGTTAAAAACTGGAGCATGTCGTTTATTTACTTTGGGTTTTTTTTTTTTAAGTAGCAGGCATGCGTTGTGAAACGGGACGAGATGCTGCAATATTTCCATTAGCAGATGAGAAATATAAATTTAAAAAGTCATTAGTTCAGTGACCTGTCGTGATTAAATTTCCCTGCGAGGAGAAGCGTTTATATCCAATATTCAGCCGAGTGACACTGAAGAATCCCTCGGTACACAGAACCGAGCCTGGCCGGGGTAATGGTTCCGAAATGGGCCACCGTTCTGCGCCATCCGTTTCTACAGCCTGCTTCTTAAAGCCACGGAACAGTCACTGACCTTATTTCCATTTAAATATACAACTTTTCCATTTTCAGTAATCTGAATTTTGATTAAACATCCAACATTTAGGACCGTGTGTGTTCATAATTTTGGCTGATAGGATTTGAGACTGTAACGCTAAGCCGAGTCTTTTGATCAGAGATTTGTCTCGGGATAAATTGTGGATGAAATTTAGTGTCTATTAACGAGTGAGGTAATAAGCAGGCTTCCTCATCGTTATGAAACCTAATTAAAAACCCTAAAGGCATGAAATTATCTTTAATTTCAATGTAAAGGGAAACAATAGAAAACAGAATGGCGTGACTCTACGTGTAAATTACTTTCGTCCTGCAACGGGGCTGTCAACTTTGGTCAGCCGGCTGGCGTGAGATCTTCATTGCGGGACAAGTCTGCACACACATTTACATGTATGTAACATTTTATTACCTTGTAAATAGTCTGTAGGGTTTGCAAACTGCCCAAAGCTTCTGGTGTCGCTAATTTTAGGTTTATAATAGAATAATATCGATTTGCCGTAAGTTTAAAACCAGATGCGTGAGAATTGGCAACCCTGCTATAATGAACACATCTTCCTATTATCTTCTCCAGGTGGTTCAGATTCGCTATTAACATTCGCCTTGTTACATGGAGTCCATCTTGTGTGATGCATGTTTTGAATACGAAAGTCATTAAAATCCCACAACATGAAGTCTTCCATGAGAAATAAATTACTCGAATGAAAAACGCGCCGTCTCATGAATTTTAGTTCCGTGCAGTCGCGGCGATTTAAAGCTGTGATCACGGAACGTGTTTTGTTTTTAATCTGTTTCCATTTGTTGCGCTTTCCCCTTTCGGTCCCGGAGCAAACTGTGAAAACGGGCGGCCTTCAGGTCTAGGATGGTGATCAGTTTCCACACGTCCCAAGTTTCCTACGGTGTTGTACTGTAGCTCTTGGCCTACATCTTTTTTCTGTTATCTTGGACCCTTGCAGTAAGTTCTTTTTTTGTTTTTATCCATCTTTTGGCTGTATTTTTTCTATCCATTCTTGATCCCACTGGCCCTGAACTGGGCCCTAATGTTTAAGCGACTACATCAAGGACCAGAGTCTCATGCAGAATTTATGTAGAAATTGCCTCTGTGTAATACCAGCAAATAGCAATTTTTGACTACATAAATATTAGCCTGGCTCACTGGTTTTTATGTTTGAAGTGCACTGAATTAAAAACACTTGGATAAGGGTGCACTAAAAATGCAAACATCTAGATGCAGTTTTGGTGACGTGATGGCTCATGACCTTGAGTTACTGTCATTTTGGATAATCAGCCCACGTCGCTTTACTTGCATACCTTGCAAAATAACTGTGAAAAAGTGTGCTTTCTTACATCATTTTTGTTATAACCGCATGTGGAATTTATCGACCAGAAGCTATGAAGATAAATCACTGGCGTGTCCTCGCTGCTATGGTGGGCCGTTTGAAGAGGCCTGCGCTACATTGCAGTGGAAGCTTAAAATGCTGATTGGCAGCCAACGGGAAATCCTGCAGCACACCCAAAAAAATCTGAAAAAAAAACACAGGATGCTGCTTGTGCTAGTTCACCGTAAAATCCCCTAAAGTGGATCTGTGAATATGAGGCGCTCTAAATAAAGAAATCATTTTTGCTACAAGCCCTGATTTAAACACACAGCCTGTGCCATACCAGTAAGACATCTCACTCTGTAAACCCCCGAGCAGCAGGCTCTTCGTCCGACACGGGAAACCCGATTGTTTTCTCTGTGCGGTCGTAACATTCAGATGTTCTCTTTGCTGTGGCTTACAACCAAAGGAGCCAATTGAGATTTTGGCAACACATAAAGCTCTCATCTATAATGCACTATAGATACATTCATAATGCATTATAATGGCTGGTATTAGAATCAATAAAGCATTACATCTTCTATTGTCTGTCATTAGGCATTATAATGTTGATCATAATACTTAAGCTCGAATGCAGTTCTCGTATACAATGCATTATTATGGTCAGTATAATAGTTACAGATGCTTTGAACTGCATTATATAGATATCTATAGTGCATTATAAATTAGAGCATTAATAAAGCATTCATAATGCATGATAAAAGACTAATGTGTTATAGCTGTGTTTATAATTCTTTATAAATGCATAATAATGTTTTACGAATGTGTTTCATGAAGTGGTTTAGAATGAGGATGTGGATTGCAGGTTCCTTTCAGGGACTGGAACCCAGCAACTTTTGGTCACATGTTCCTTGGCCAGTAAGACTGCTGTATCCATCACACCAGTTAAATGCAGATAACCCAGAAGGAATTATCTTAGACATCTCAGAGACACCAGTCTCTCTATACCCATGTCGAGGATTTTACATGTGTACTTCAAAGGCAGTGGATTTGAAACATCTCGTTGAATGATTAATTATGAAATGATATGGAAAATGCGTCGTATCTCAGCAATCGTCTTACGAACCTATATTAAATACTGAGCACAGTATTATGCCATTTTTCCCCCTTTCTGCGCTGTACAGGCTCAGAGATTCTGAGTGCTGATTAAATTATTACCCATAAGTCTGAGCTGTATCTAAATTTTGATTAATTTGTTAGAATCTTGGGCTTAAATCAATTAGGGATATATGCTAATAGATTGCAGTTATTTTTTGAGGTATCCACCAGGTGTTTCTTGCGGGCCTTGTGTGGTTTACAGATGTTACCAGCTGTGCTTGTTACCCATGACTCCTGGTGAGATACTGAGGGAGGCGAGGAATCAGAGACAGACAAAAATGTGTGTCATCCTTGAAGACTTGACATGTCTTTTCTCAAGTACTCATTTCTCAGACCAATCACTGGGGCAGTCACATGTACTGTGTCAAACCTTTCATATCTAAAAGTCTTTTACCTTTCTCTACGTAGGGGTAGATGCTCTCTTCTTGATTGAACATTTCTCTTTCTTGTGCTTCGTAACTAAGATGTTACATACCTGAGTCTTCTGTCAACCGTGTCTTATGCTGTTTTCATCAGTGTTCCTGATTTCAGTACTGACTTGCATCGGCTTGGCTTGGGTAGCTGTCTACCTCACGAAGTTGCCTCTAACTGCACATGCAGAATTTTTGTGTAATTCCAGCAAATGGATGTAGACTTTTGACTACATAAATATCAGCCTGGCTCACCGGTTTTTATGTTTGAAGTGCACTGAATTAAAAACACTTGAATATGGTCAGGTCAGGTCAGGTTGGGGAGCACGCGCTGATGCAAACTCGCATAAGGGTGCACCAAAAATGCAGACATCAAGATGCAGTTTTAACAATGCGGTGGCTCATGACCTTGAGTTACTGCCATGTTGGATAATCAGCCCACGTCGCCTTACTTGTATAGTTACAGTTAATTTTATACCTGAAAGAACATCCATGCATCCATACTGGTCTCTAAAAAGGTGACGGGCAGCCTACAATTGGTCACACTGGTTTCCAGAAGGGTTGCATTGATCCTTCCAAACAGGTGCCATGTCTTCTTACAATGCTTCCCTTCCAAAGCTGCAGACCTGTTTTCTGACCAAGGACAAAATCACTTGGGACCATTAAGGAATTTCAGTTATGAATGATAGCATTAGCAGCTATCTCTTGTTCCATCAAAGCCTTTGAGTCACACAGTGAAAAGTCAGCTTTTATTTTAGGTCTGGTTTATACCGCATACACTAGGCATTGTTTTCTGTTAGTGGCTATATAACATTAGGCGGTATATACATAAATTTGTATTTTTACCTAATTTTGTGTAATGTCCAGTTTAGGCAGTTGCCATTGTTTTTGATACAATAGCCAGTTCAACACGGAAAATCGGATACAGTTTTCACTCGGACATTTATTTAAATTACTGCATATCTGCAATACATTGTTCATTCTCTCAGACTAGGTAGTCGGTCTTCCATTGTGGGTTTTTTGGTTTATTTGATGCCTGAAGGAACATCCATACCTCCGTTTTCTATACCAGATTGTCCTATTTAGGGTCACAGGGGTGCAGAGCCTATTCCGGAAACTATGGACACAAGGCAGGGAATCATCCAGGACGGGGCAGCAACCCTGAAAGAACATGAGTTTTCATTATTTACTGAAGTGGTTTCCAGAAAGAGGTTTATTTTCTTTTTTATTCCAAGTGCTTTTCCAAAAGGACGCATGCATCTGTTTTGCTGCTGGATCCTTATTCATCCTTTTGATTTCCATTCCAGCTATGTGGCAGTAGGAATGATGAAATCATTCGGCTTCTTTATGCTTGTTTATTATTTATATTATTTTTCTAAACAGTCAGGAAAACTTATTTTGGGTCCCCGCTTCAATGTTTTTTCAAAGTTCACGCTTTGTTTGAACTGTGTATATCGTTCTTGTTGTTTGGGTGATATGGAGAGATCTTCCTCTACCAGGCTTAAAGTAGCTGTCAGATTTTGGGTCATGAAGCTGTTATTCATTTGAGTCTTTGGGGATTTTTACGCAAGTACCTAAACAGTTAAATTACTATTTTGAGAAGAATTTTGAAAAACATTTACATATTTAGACAGCTAGACTGACTAGCTTTGCATGTTTTGTAATGTTTTTAAATAAGATGATGGAAAAAAGATTTTCGCCTCAAGCGGTTTTCACATCCTGAAAATTAGACATATTTAACTTGCTACCTGAGAATCTATCCATTTAAATTGAGTTCTGTATTATTATTCCTTAGTAATGTGCCCATTTTGCCCTTGTGTCGCTGTAGTTCATGGGAGCTACAGGGGCGGAACAAAGGTACCCCAGCCATCAGGAATACAAACAGGGCCTGATACGCATTGAGGATCTCAATCTCAATACAATACAGCAAATATAAACTGAAATACTCTTTCTGTGTGTGGCTCCTGCCCTGTGCCCGTCCTCCCACCTTCTACTCTGATCAGCTGGCTTTTTATCCTCATTGTAAATCAGTTTGTCCGACAGAAACCAGCTGGTCGCTGTTAATGTTAAGCAACAGACACAGTGCTAAGCGCCGGTCCAACAGGTAGCAATGGCGACCGCAGCCTTGCAGAAATCTAGCCTCTGAAATGACTTGTTTCCCTGCATGGCCTAAAAATCTGAAATCTATGCGAAATTATATTGTATTTCGGTTGCAGTCGACTGATGAATCAGTTATCTTTTTTGTAACTTTGAGAAGGACTTTTAAAGTAAATTCCATTAGCAGAAGAACTTCATAGAGATGGTAAATCAATTGTTATTGAAAATATACCAGCGAGGCATTCCTCTATGCTAAAGTCATTTTTTCCATCCTTCTATTAGGTGCCGTTAGGAAGCTGTCTCTATAACTGCACATGCAGAATTTTTACAGTTAAAAAGCATGCTAAAACAAATAGATTAAGCGCTTTGAAGTGTTTTTCTCGTTAAGTTTTGCTGCACAGTTTGATGCTTTAGATTAATGAAGACTTTTGATGAGTCGGGTAATTTGTTTGCTAATTTGTGTGGGTTTACCATACAAATGACTCACCCGGATACAAACGCTCACAGGACTAGAACATTGTTCTCTCAAAGCATGAAGTGCTGTTTCTGGAAGCACAGCGGAATTTGCATCCTTATAATGAAGGAAATTATTGCGTTATTAGCAGAAAAAGACAGAGCTAAGATCCACCTGCTATATATGGGCACGTCACAATGACATGTTGTTTCACACTTACTGTCTTGCCACATATATTAACACAGATGGTCTGTATGTGTGTGTGTGTCTCTTTTTAAAAGTATTTCAGAAATTGTCAGTTTGCATGGGGAGGAAAAACGGATAACTCAGCATGACTAATTCAGATCACAACAGAGGCAGCCAAGTGCGGAGTTCGCAGGCTATTCATAACCCAAGGATCACAGATCAAGCTGCAGGAAAATGGCCCGAAACAATCCAGGAGAAATCACGTACCAGATACAAATTGCAATCCAGAAGATGGCTGAGAGTCTAAAAACCAGCTTTGCTACTGGTTTCACTTCAGAGAGGTCCTTAAATTACACTCCGTGTAGTGCAATGTGACAGGTGCTTCTAGACTTCACCTGAGGGGGGCGTGGTCAGGCTGAGCATGCTGGCAAGGAGTGTCGAATGGAGGCCGGCATTCACCTGTGTGTTACGTTTAGCGAAGCAACTATTTCAAACAATGACATCCAGGCAAACAGGTGATGGATGCGGGGAATGAACGGAGGTCCAATTTTCCACTGTCTGCATTTTGCTCATCCAGTTAATTTGCCCTCGGATTAGAACATTGCCCAGCGCTGAAAATAAACGGAACTCTTATTCTTTAGCGATTAATAACCTGTACTGCACTATTTTTGAGTGCACAGAAGGTCTCAAAGGTTTTGTACAGAATGTGTAGTTGTGGTTGTGGACAGCCGTGCCCCTCTCGACTCACGGTGGAATGACTCTTCCCTGAGGCTCACCCACACAGCTCGTACCCATAACCAGTTTTATTGATGCCCCTCCCCCCCATTCCAGTACTTGTAGTTGCAACTCAGAGGCTTGGCGGCAAGCTGAAAGGCTACAGGGCCCACAGGATTTGGGGTAGGTTCATATGAGCTCCATCAAAGACACTCCTGCATATGTACACATGAGCTGTGCTGTTTGACCAGACCCCAAAAAGAAAACAAGACTTCCAGAGCATGACCTAATAAAGATTTTATATTACAGGGGTTTATCATTCAACTAGCTCAACAGTGCTCTGGAGGAATGAGTTTTAAAAAAAGTGAATTGTTAGTGAGAAAGTGAAAAGCGAGGTGAGGAGGTCATAGTTGCATCTGGCTTAGAGTTGGTAAGAAACCAAGAAAAATAATGGTGTCATGGAGGAGATGGACAGTTCCTCTTTTCTTACTTTTGTAGTTTATTCATCACTGGTGCCATCGTGGCCCTTTTTCCCCAGAATGCCAAGGGACTCAAGATCTATATCAGCTTGTTAAGGGAGAAAGTGGAGATAAATATGAATGCTGTTGCTGGATTTGAGAGTAAGGGATTCATTCCGGATAGCAACAAAACCTCAATAATCCATGGCAAACTAGTCAATGGAAAGGGCACATGGAGAGCAGTTCACACAAAGATGAAAGGACCATTCTGGAAGCATACATACGGCTGCAAATTCTGTGGTGCTTTCAGCCATTAACCAGTTTTTGGGACCACATCTCAGAGATTCCTCCGCTGAGTTCATCCAAGTTGTATCACTCCAGAGCCCTTGAGAAAGGCCCTTAGTCCTAAAAAAATTCTCCCAGCATGCCAGATAAATGACTAACCCTGAGCTATGACCCCAAGCTTTGTACATCTCTGTATATATCTACAGGAGCGCAAGAAGGGATAGGTGAACAATTCCTATGTGATTTATGTCAAACAAACAGCAGTTTTCCAATCCCATGTTAGGGCCGTTATTGTCATTCAGTGGTCTGGCAAATTCTACCCCTTCTGTATAATGAAAACAAGTTCCATGCTTGTGATCCATGTCACAGGTCACTTCATTTACTCACTGAGTACCAAATTTGTCTTTCGTTCAGTAAGATAATCAAATAATTGTTATTATTCCATTCATTCTCCAACCGGGGACCTTGCAAAGGTTACCTTTAATTGTCAAGCATCTCATCTCTCTGTTCCGTTCTCCATCACTTCTCACCCAGGGAACTGTGTCATTTCCAAAGCTGAGGCTCGCAAACACGATCGGCACACCTCCTTGTAAATATCACGGCAATATCGCAGAATATTATACATGTCCTTCAGTAAACATTACCTGCTTTTTTGAGATGCAATTAACTTCAGCCATGGACGTGAGTGAAGATTACATGTACAACTTAAATATAGCATATGTATGAGTGAGTCAATCAATTGCACATCTGAAGCTAGCTTACTCAGTTTTGCATTCTCCCCCTAAGGGCACCCATGTGTCTCTGAATGCATGTTAGTGGATGCACCTTGCGACCTTTTTTTGACAGGCCCAAAAGTGGCGATGCACGTCTAGTTCTGCGTGCAGGAATTATGGGACAGGGGCTTTGTGAAGATGACAGCATGGACCTCACGGCAAATCGGAAGCCTTTTTCTTTCTGTGTATTTATTTACTGCTTTCGTTCGTGAATTGAAGCTGACGGCACTGTTAAATATTGAGAGAACCAAACAGTATTTAAAACAAATAAATGGATAGAACCTGGGCAGAGCTTCCCTTCCTGTGCCGGTGCAGAATAACAAACATGGACTAAAAAATGTGCCAACTTTCTTAAGGAACAATTGTGTGGCCTTGGCTGACAGCTTATAGCGACAGGATGCTACCACGCTACTACGGACGATCCATGGACGTCGGCACATTTAATAGAAACTGGGAAGAGAAGCTTCGGATCATTCATAAACTTGGAGAGACTGAACCACGATTCGGGAAAGTTGTTAATCAAAGCTGTCAGCTTTTTTTTAGGTGATATCAGTGTCACATTTGGTGACATTTGTGTTTTATGCAAATTTTACCCTTTCCTGTAGAAAAATTGATCAGCATTGTTAACTATAGGTCAGTGTGTCGCATCAAACAGCCCCCCACCTAATATTTTCATTCCCCACTGAGAAGAACAAATGGTTGCATTAGTCATTCAGTTAATGGATGGAGGGTGACTCAAGCCCTGTATCCATAGCAAATGCAGCATATTATGGGCTTGACTGTTCTGTATCTCCAAATAAGATCGTCACCCCTCCCGCATCCCTTCACAAAGTTTTTGGCAGTTTGGCAGTCCCCGATGGAATCAATATGGTCCCCATCAGGCTGGCGGTGATTCTCTACCTACCCCCCAGTCCGAGTCATGAGATACGCATGTCGTTGGCAGGCATCAGTAGGGACTACCTATAAAGATGAATGTCAGTCATAGGCACCGTCAAACAAGCAGCCAATCAGTTCACTGTTCTGGACCATCACAACTGCAAAAAAAGACAAAATTATAAATTAGCGTAGCTGTAGTGGTGATCAAGGCCTTATTACTGCAGCATTTCGCTACGTGTGTATTTATTCCGGAGGTGTCGACCTAATAGCATTTCAAGCAGATTCATTATTTTCATTAAGTTTGGAAAATGCGCCGCTATATTAAATGAGGTCCCATCCATTCACGCTTCTGCTCTGATCAACCTCTTCGTTTCTTTAATTTCCGCCGTGACCCAAACAAGCAGCCACCACGCCTTCCCCTGCCTCCATGTGTCGCCCTAAACACCTTACGCGCTCTGCCTGGTAAATTAATGGCCTCCTGTCGTTCACGTCACGCTTAAAATTAAGGGGAGATGAAGGCACGAATAGCGAAGCGGACGCCACTGTGAAATGTTAAATATTGCCTTTAAATGATATATGGTTTCCCTCATAACTCAGTTCTCCAGCCGCATGGTAATTACTCTGAAATACAATTATCTGCAATTCAAATTGACCTCCACTCCCCTATTGCTCTTGCTGTAGTGGGAAATGAGCGGCGAGCGTAATTAACTCTTCTCGCCATATGTATTTATTTGCGAAACCTTCCCCTTGTTTTGGAAGGGGATAACAAAGTAGGTCGGGTTAGATTCACGTGTAGTAATGCGGGGCAAGGGCCTGGCCAGGGATACAGGTGACTGGCTCCCTTTCTTTCTCCACGGCGGAATCTGGTTAGTGACTCTCACATCCGTTGACAGAGTTTCTATCATTGCAGTACCATCACTGCTCAGTCAGTCTAGCACTCTCAGAATGCAATGGGAGCTAGGTATCAAGGCAGTTCTTTTTACCACATCTCACAATTAGAATGCAATACAGAACATCCATAATTCTTATACTGACCATTATAATGCATTATGAAGGTATCTATAGTGCATTATAGATGAGAGCTTCATAGAGCATTCATAATGCATAATAAATGCAGGTATAATGTAAGCCTTTTTTTATAAATAGTTATAGCCATGTTTATAATACTTTACAAATGCATTATAATGCATTATAGTGGTATCTATAAAGCATTATGATGACTGCTTTACGTAAATCTTTAAGTGCCACACGACCAAGGCCGGTGGGAATTTTTGCTGGCACAGCTTGCTACTGTTGGAGACACCATGACAATAGATAATTAACAATTAGGGCATAACAGGGACAGAGAATAAATACAGGACACAAGATACACAACAAAGAGGATTTAAATTAAGTAGTGCAGTGCTGATCGTTGGCACAGGTACAATACAGACAACATGCATCCATATATATAGCACATAACATACAATCTGCATTTATAACGTGCAAACAGATTGCCAGGGTCTGTGCTAATGCACATATTTAAATGGTGCAAATGCTACATTGTTATTTATATTTCTGTTATTTGTATTTATGAATCCAAGCCTCTCTGTCTTTCATACAATGGAACCTCGGGACAAGAGAGAGAAATAATTAAGACAGACACAAGACGAAATGGAGGAATTACTACTGACACAGCTTCCCATACATTAATGCTTCAAAAGGGAAACGATTTCTCTTAAGAATGGCTGATTGTTGCATTTTTAAACAGCCTATGCTTGTCAATGCCTGTCTTTGGCTCCCGTCGTCTGAATGAAGGTGATGGTATGAAAGATGATATTAAGTTTTCTTTTTAATGAATTTAAAGAGAATAAGATCGCTGTGCTTCCTCACTTTGTTCTGTTTTGAAAGTCTTTTTAGTTTCTGTGTGAGAAGGGTATCACGACTTTAAGCCCTGTGCTAGGGGGTTAAGGATTGAGATATTAAACCCTTCCATCAAAAACTGCTGAAGGTTCCTCTTCAATATGCCACGGAGGAGACGGCAAATGAGTAAAGATGTTGAGAATTATTCTATGTTAGAAATGAGGAAAAACAAATATTCAAGGGGACCTGGTGGGTTTGTAAAATCAGAGGAAATAAATGAGCAATAATAATAATAATCCCTGGTAGAGGCCATCAAACGCCGTCCGCTGCAGATTGTCGATTTTTGAGTATCTGATGTTGAGGCAGCTTTTGGGAAGGATCTGGACTGAAGGATTGAATAACTGCGGCCAGACTTTGGGGAAAAACGAATGCCTTTTGTTAAATTGCTGGAAGCTGGCACATACGCAGGTGCGTTTGGCTGAAGCAGATGCTGTTATCTGGACAAACCAGAAGCTGCAGATAACCAGGGTTGATGGGTCAGCGTCAGGGCTTCAGGTGCAGCGTGTTGTTACTCTCCAGCAAGGTTAATGGCTCCAGTAATTATCCAGTTCTACTTATTTTTAAAGACTGAAAAAACATTCCACATGTCTATGATGTTTAGTTAAATAATTCACTATAAGAAATGGATAATTAATTAAATACTAGAACTCGTGGCCATAAGTGGAAATTAGTGGGAGAACATTTTAAAATGAACTTGACGAAGCACTTCTTTACACAGCGTGTAGTTAGAGTATGGAATAGTCTTCCTGCTAGTGTAGCGCAAGCTAAAACCCTGGGTTCCTTTAAATCAGAGCTACGCGTAGATAAGATTTTAACAACTCTGAGATATTAGTTAAGTCCTCCCCAAACGAGCTTGATGGGCCGAATGGCCTCCTCTCATTTGTAAATTTCTTATGTTCTTAATTGGTTCGGTCAGTTAGGACCCTGTGTAATGCCCAGAAATCTCATTGCTGGCAAAATAATCGCACCACAATTGGACCCTTTACCAAGGCCCTTAACGCCAACCACTGTGGGGCTGCTGGGTGCTGGCTGCCCATGACCTACAACCAAGCTTTCTTCACTTAGGGCAAAACGGTCTGCTAAATAAATAAATGTATTATTCTGCATAGGGTAGGAGACTGTTATGGGCTATTGAAGAAAGCTGTGTAACAGAACTCCCTGAAGAATTTGACCCATTATTTGTTCCATGTTTTGGATTTGTAGGTGGAGTTTTGATTAATAATCATAAACATTTTATTGATCCCTGTGGGGAAATTCTCTCAACGCCTCCCCCAACTTGCTCTCTGTAGGTGAGAGCGAGCTGGCCGTGCAGGGCAGCTACCTGTTGGGGCACCCAGGGAGTTGGGGGTTATACGGGCCTCGTTCAAGGGCCCACAGATGTGTCAGGGCTGGGCTTGAATCAGCAACCTTCTGATCACAGGTACAGAGGTGTAGCACACTGAGCCACATGCTGCCCCATTGTAACATTATTATTACGTCACGCTAAAGTAACATGTGAGACATGAAACCTCAGGTTCTTTCCTGTCGATGCGTCATCCTGGTGGTGGTGCTCCTGTGAACCATTGTTGAGCTGCGTCGCATGACCCCGACACGGTCTTTCAGTAAAAACCCAATCTCTTCTCACTTTAATCGTTCGTAAGATCGATTGGCATTAAATAAAGTTTGACCGATTAAACGATATACACAACAGATGTTCTCACAGAAAGATCACCACCCTGAAAATATCTGGAAGTGAGTCGAGAGGATTGTATATGCCCAGCTTCTGCCCAAGTGCTATGGCGACATGACAAAACAACGGGCTGATGGTAAACAATACTGCCAATTGGGGTGGTTTCACTTGAAGAAGTCCAGAAAATAAAACATCAAACAAAAATGCTGACAAGGTGAACATACCTTACGCTGTATAGACTGTAACACCTATTAGCTATGCTATTTAAATCGAGCATAATCTGAAGGAATGCAAGTCTGCAATTCTGATTATGATCCTAATTTATGGATTAAACAATTCTGAATGTTCTGCAAACCTAGCCAGTACAGTGGTGAAAGGATGGATGGATTTTGAAGGCTCATCCAACTGTAGGTCGGTCCCAGTGTCCCCAAACTTTTTTAGTTTCCGTAGGACACTCTAGATGGGCTGCCAGTGCATGACACGCACTCACACACCATGGGCCATTTTATTGAAGCCAGTTCACCAAAACATATTTTTGGACCCCAAACCCAGAACTCAGAACCCTGCAGGAGTGTGACGACAGCTTTAACCTCTGAGCCGCCACTCTGCCCGGGGGGCACAAAAAACGCAGCAGTGTCGTTATATTTTGCTGCAACCCCCCCCACCCACCCTTTTAGTAAAAGATTCTGAATTCACTCGTTGCTCATGTTTATATGTCATTCTTTACCACAAGGTTTCTCAGTTCGGTCCTCAGGGACCACTAGATGGTCCACATTTTTGCTCCCTCCCAGCTCCCTACCGTAGACTGTCTGGGGGGTCCCCAAGGACTGGCTTAAAAAACACTGCTTTATAACATAGTTGACCCCGAATGCTGAACATTGATACATCATTGACATAAGAACTAGATGGCATTAACTTTGAAGTGAAGGAAACAAACTGAAGTGGGGGAGATTGGAGGACACCAAGTAAGGTACTTCTTAAAATGCAGAATAAAGCATGTGAGTATCCACTTGAAATTGCTGGATTATGAGCTATTAGCTGAGTTACCAGTGGCTCCTCACCAGTCTGCTGTGTGATCAGGCCCCGCTGCCCCTGGGTGACCCCCACAAAGGTGCTGCCTGTGCTTCTCTCCTCCGCGCCCTTTGTTAATCAAACATACAGCTGTACTGGAGCGTGCTCAGTGAATTGGATTTTCCTTTTTTTCTTCTTTTTCTTAATGGATTTTCAAAAGGATTTTGTCCTGACTATATTCTACTTAAAGTTATAAAATCAATTTTTAATCCTTTAGTTTATTATGGAATAAAGCACTTTACAAAGCTGGAGTAACTTCTGAATATATGTTCTCTCACATTTACTGCGTTAAAAAAACTGCCATATATTCAGGAGGTATTATGTTACTTTTTAAATGTGACCATTTTCATTACCTTTCCAAATTATCTGGATGCAATACACAGAGTCCCTTTTTATAAATATACTAAGTTATGCAAATGATGCTTATAAATGTATCATTTTATTCATATGCAGGGTCAGATCACAGTTTTCCTCACATTCACTGTAAGTGGTGAAAGAGGCATTGGTGAAAGTAACACTCCAAGGGATATAACTACCGCAGAGGTCTCGAGATAAGGAGTGAATAAGAAGCAGACGAGAGTGAGTGGTGTAATCGAGGCCGCAAACGATGTCCCACTGACAGCCCATGGAGGCCTCTGGGCCGGCTGTCCATAAGCATTTCCTCCGGCTATGTGGAAACCTTCAGTAAGAAGGACAGGCAAAGATTAAGCACACCCAGACCTGGAAAGACTTCCAGCAAAAGTACATTCCTAGTTTCTGCATTCAGGGATCCCAGCTGTCATGCTTACGTTTAAAGCTGAATTTAAATTCATTGACATTGAAAGCTTTCCCCGTAGAAACCTATAGTCTGAGCATTCAGGTTTTTGATACAGTGTCGGAAAAATCATAGGAAATGTGTTAGATTCATTTTGTAATTTAGCAAAATAGCGGAATAGTACTTTTTCAAGACTCTTGATGTCCCGTGGGACTGCAGATTTTATTTAGTAACAAAAGTAAAATTATTACTAGGAAATCGAATCACGCAGTTTTATTCCATTCTACCTAAAAAATAAGTAAGTCTGGATGGAGCAGGGAATGGGTTCACAGAAAGTGAAGTTTCTTGGTCAATAATTTAGCTAGTAGGTGGCAAATTGAGAAGAAAAAAAAACTGCAATAAGATCTTCAGATAGCTTAATTTAACAAGCATGACCCTCATGAATCATTGAGATATCGTAGAGAAACATTTGCAGTGGCAGTTATAGGTTTTCTGGATCCTTCGCGAATCCCATCTATCACTGTTATTCCCGTGCTCCCCTGCACCCCTCCCTTTCCGGGGTCTTCCCGGCCACAGTTAATTAAGCAGCACAATTGATACTGATGCGTACATCTTGTGGAAGAGCAGTGATTTGTTTGAACCGAGCAGTGCCCTGAGGGTTACGGGAATAGTGGGCGGATCCATGCCGTCCTCAAACGACAAGCAGCCCCGGGGTCTCCCGGAGCTCAAGGAGCCTTGATCACGCTGTAACCATGACGTGTCAGACTGGAGGGGAGATAGCAGAAGAGCCAGCAAACCCATTGTGGGACCGCTCCTGGAACAGCAGAAACTTTATCAATCCGTCCATGTTCCAGGCACTTATCCTGGTCACGGTGGGGTGGTGCAACCCAGTATGACATCCATGAGAAGCTTTATTTTGGTTTTTTTTTTCCAGTTGGAGTGCTTTGCCTTTTTGGCAGGAAAGGAGAAAGAGAATAACAGTCCACATCTCTAGTTCTGACATTCGGCTCCAACACTAACAGAGCTCCAAGGTGACAACTATAACAGAGGGACACGGAGAATCAGGGAGAGGTGGGATGAATCGCCTGCGCCGCCACCCACACGTGTTAATAAAGAGTCACCTCTATACCGACGGGTGCCAGCGTTTCAGCTGACCGTGGGTGGTCTGATCCAGCAGGGAAGCCTTCAGTCTGCTCTCTGTGTGGCAGTGCAGCGGAACAGCGGCGGGAGGTGTGAGTTATTTAAGAAGGCCAAGCGTGAAGAACGGCAGGTAAAAAACGAAGTTCCTGAAAATAATGACTTGCTCCAGACTGCTGATGGATTTCGATCGGCACTCGGTCACGCAGCCTTCCGCGCGGCGGCCTCCCGTATGCCGCTCATGTGAATTACTGACGGGAAGCGAAGCTGTAATGGGCATGATTCACGGCTCCTCATTTCCTCCTGCAGGCCGTCCGTTCTGTGATTAAGCAGCTGATTGGATCCTTTTAGACGCCTCTGTGAATGCTCTTTGTTTGTACCCACCATCTCTTGTCTCCTTTCAGTCTGCATGGTTTATAATTTCACCATATTCTTTTCCCCTGTGTTGCCCCGCCCTCTCCGAAGGACAGCTATCGGAATCATTCTGGCTTAATAAACATGGTGCCATCAGTTAGAGGTGAAAACCATGACAAATTCTGACAAACATTTTGACCACAATGCAGATTTTACCTTGGACACAATATTTTAAAAATATAACCTGTATAGTTTTTTTCTCAATTAAAAGATTTAAAATTCTATCACTTTTTTCAGGAGTCAACAGCTGAAAAGTTTTGGAATCCATGATATAGGGGGCCGCTTATGCCACCTAACAGCCCAGCGTGGTAACAAATAAGCTATGGGCCAACGACGCAGCTGGTCCCCATGGGTCAGGTATCACATTGCCCCTTGTGTGACTGTGCCAGGGCTGTTAGCTTCAGCGCTAACAGAGCTGAAAAGAGGATGTGCGTGAGGTGCCTGCCTTTTAGGGTGCTCTCCCGTGATGGTCCGGGCCGCTCTAGACACATGACGGTAGCCAGACAGCTTTGTGACTGAAGGGTATGTGTGCTGAAGTTAGCCGCATAGCTTTTTTGGATCGATACCTGCCCCCCCCCCCCCCCCCCACACACCTCTACGTCTCTTTACAGCACAGACATGGAGGCGAGTGTCCTCTTTTCCAGCCGCCGAACGCAGCATGTCTGCAATCCCCAAGTGTGGCATCCCGATCCGGGAGGTCCGCTTACAAGATCCGACGAGCAGCATGCGCATGCTGCAGTGTTCCAATCCTGCCCAAAAAATGCAGAGTCCGTCGCACCTTTTAATGAAGTACTAGAGAAAATAGGGCTCTGAATTTTAAATTAATTTTGTTTCCCATTCCCCTCTTCCTGACATTGCCCCCCCCCCCCCAAAAGCGCTTGGTGATGTTTTAAAAAGAACATAAATTTCATTAGTTCACCATCCCTAACAAGCAGTGTGCCACGGGTATAAATGTCACAAACCTGGATCTTGTTTTTTAAATTCTGAAAATATAAATTGTATTTTTATAGATTGTACGAGACACACAAACTTTGTAATGACTTCACATATTTTGATGATGGATAGTGCAGGGTTCAGAAGGTGTCACTGGGACCCTGTCTCTCCAGGATTGTAGGTTTGATTCCAGCTGTGTGTGCGTGTGTGTGCGCGTGTGTGCGTGTGTGTGTGCGCGTGTGTGTGCGTGTGTGTGCGTGTGCTTGTACGTGTGTTACAGGGATATTATAATTACTACAACTAGTACAGCAAATGTCCAGAGTATTTTATTCACCAACAAAATCGAAAAAAATTACATTTTAACAAACTTTAAAACTTTTATATTGCCGCCATTTCAATACTTTCAGTAATAACTGTAAATAATATGCTGTTCAAAGCCATTAATAACTTAGAAACTCCAATGAGGTTTGTCCTTATCTGATTTGACATTGCAAATCTTGCTGCTTCCAAATGTGAGGCATTTTCTCACACTTGCTGGATATCACTATGGCTGCAGGCAAGGCTGTAGAAGAGAATTTGATTCGGGGGAGCACAACATAATAATTTAAATGCAACCTGCCCCTCCTTGGATCCTACACCCCTGGTTGTAGGGCAGGGTACTTGACAACTATCTTAACCGTGTTAGCATTTACTAACTGGAAATGAGTCTTATTACTGTGATGTCGTGGGCGGCGTGTTTTCAGTGATAATTACTAAGTGTTGATGGTTGACTGTTCATCATTTGGAAATTAAGGAAGTTCATTCTCACACACAGTCCCCCCCCCCCGATCGATATCACTTATATATTTTGTCTGTGGGTTACCAGTAGCCAGCAGGGATCCAATGAGTATTAGAAAACAGATGTTTATTATTATTATTATTATTCCACACAGAAACATTTTGACTTATTTCTGGAAATAATTGTAAATAAGGTTGAACATCTCTGTCTTACATGCAAACTCCACAGACAGAAGATTTGCAGGATTCAAAACGCCCAATGGCAGAGGCATGAGATAGCATTTCTACCCACTAATCTGCCATGCTGCCCATAACCTGTTTCACTGCGCTTTGAATATTTACCTTGGCTGACTTCATGCACGTCTAAGCCATGCACATCTGCTGTATTTTTAGACAGTCGCACTTTTCATCCCAATCAGGCGTTTTCGCTCCTTGACCAGAAAAGGGGATGAAGGGATTTGGCTGCGGCAGAAACACAGGCTTGCAGTGTTGACAAAGGCTGCTGTCGGCAGCGTGTAGGCCTCGCCAGCCGCCTGTAACGAACATTGCTACAGCAGGCGCCGTCACCCTCGACTCATTCCCGCATTAGCAGGAAGCTGCCCCTTAATTCCCCGGTCACCTCTGCCAGGCCTCTTTTTGAACTCCACAAACCCATCCTGTCTGCATTGGTAGCCTTTCACATTTACCAGATATGAGCAGATCCTTTTATCTCACACGGTAACAACCGTACAGACCTGACGCAGACTCTTAAGTGTCCATTAGCGATAAATAGCAGCTTCAGTTAAACTGTCCCATTGTGCCCTGGTCACTCTGAGTCCTGGGTCCTTAGTGCTGGGTGATTTGTCATGATTCTCACTGAAGAATGTTGAGGGACAGCATCTACTTGCAAATCAGAGACCTGGGAGCTGGGCTGGGTGTTCATAGGTGTCCTTTCTGTTCCCGACGGAGCTTAACTGCAAGGAAGAGACTCTATGTTCTCGGCGACAGAAGCAAACTGTGTAATTTCCCAGTGTCCCTTATCTTATCGCTGTGCAGGCAGCGGCGACTTTTGTTTTTTTGTGGTGCTTTTTAACGTCTTCCTGCCTGTTTTTAGTGTTTAGGTGTTTAGGCCTCTTTGTGTGAGATTTCACTGGCCCACACCAGCAGTTCAAAATCGTTAGAGAATTCCCAAAAATGATAAAAATTAATGAGGTAGGAAGGTGGTCGATAAGCCTGTGCCCGCAAGGTGTGAGGCGGCCAGGTAACACTGGCGTTCTGTGAAGAGTAAGAGTATGTGAGAGAATGGTGCTTTCTGCTGGACTTCTGTATATTTGTTGTCGCGAAACCTAAACTGAAGCTCTATTAAATAATACTTTATGATGCTAAAATATTAAAGATGCTGAATCACCAGAAGGCTCATTTGTAAAGATATAACCTGAGGTCTGATTTGCGATTTGAGCGATCTATAATGAGGTGAAATTTGCATGGCCTTATTACTCTGCTAAATTTGAATTTTTTTTTTCAGTAAAGCATATGATTCACATTCTTTCTCCTGCCACAGCTGTCACATGATGTCACCCTTGCATAGTGATGCTGCAGGGGTCTCTGGGGGAGGGGGACATTTACAGCACTTACATAGTCACTGATTCCCATACCTTAAACTAGTTTTTTTGCTATAACTTTTTTGCTGTGTGATGCACTGGTGCAGAATCTAGCATTTAATGGTCACCACGCAGCACTACGATTCAAAGCTCTCTTGCTCTGCTGAAATCTAAATTCATGCTCCATTCTACATATGCAGCTTCCTGGATCAAGTCAAATGGACACCAAGTCAAGGTCAAACAGAATAGCTAAAATACAAATTCTTAATAACTAACCAGGAAACCCGCATTCTCAGTATTAATTGTGAAATTGTCAAGTGGACTTGTGGGCTAAGCCTCTGTGCCTGTGATCAGAAGGTTGACAGGTCGAGCCTAGTCTCAGCACATCTGCAGGTCCTTGAGCAAGGCCCTTAACCCCCAGCTCCCTGGGCGCTGCCTTTTGTAGCCAGCTTGCTCTCACCTACAGAGCAAGTTGGGGGAGGTGTAAAGAGAATTTCCCGATGGGGATCAATAAAATACCTATTATTAATTAGATCTGGGATAATTTTTAAGATAAGTGTTTCAGCCAGAACTTGTATTCTGTCTGGCTCACTATGATGAGTAGGCAAACAGCACCTGTTGATTCCTTCAGCATGTGGAACCAGGTCCTGTACTAATTGTTTTACATGCGTGGTTCCTCAATGGTGGAACAAAATACCCAACTAGCTACTTAAAACTAATCTCTTCTAGGAAAACCTTAACATTTATCCCTTTTTTATCCCTACCACTGACCCTTACTGCTCACTGTCTTATGGGAGATATTTGTGTGTTGGTTGTTTCTTGCATGCAAGTCTACATTTTTGATGAAAGGTATTAAGCAGGGTTTGTATAGCTCTTTCCCCCACAACTGATTGGCACTTGTTACTAGATGGCTCCTTGACAGCTGTGTCCTTGTAATGTATTATCTGCTTCTCTGGTAAACCTCCTTGGACAAACACATCTGTGAAATAAATAAGTGTAAATGTAAATGCATTCATTCTGGATAAGCAATGGGTGGATACTTAAAATGAGGTATTCCTTGTCACGGTGCACGCAGGCACGGAGCCAGCAGGCACAGGAGTCGAGTGAACACGGGGTTTATTAGGGGAGACCACATTCAGGAACACGGAACGACGTCAATGACCGCACTAGGGAAACAGACTCTGTCACATATTTAGATACACCACAGTAATCAACAGGACTTGAAACAACTTCGAACACCGGGATTCCACGCTAGGTAGAGAGGGGGCGTGGCACACGGGAGGGTCGACACGATCGGGGCATGACATTCCTATAGTTTAAAAAAAAAAAGTTTCAAAATCATGTCTTCAGTTGACTTTCATTGAAGTTTTTCGTACATTGTGCAACTGTACAAAGACATGACAGCTTCACATGCAGCAGTATAAGATACTAACTAAAAAAGTCATGTTAGTTAATTGTACGGCATGCAGAAGACACTCGCCCTCGGTGCAACTCGGCTATGCTCTCCAGCTGTTTGCGCAGAGAGTCGCTCGCGTGCGCGTCAGCGTCTCGAGGCTGCGTGGCGCTCGCGTGCCTCGTAGGGCACGAGCCTCCCATTTCCCGTCAGCCCCCTTAGCGCCTAATTACGGGTCTGAGGAGAGATGCGCGGGATGCCGGGCAGGTTGTGAGTACAAAGTTTTCTCTAATTCAACAGTCGGAAATTACAACGACATTACGAAGCACTTAGACGCGGGCTTATTATCCAGCTCGGAACGCGGAGGTTTTCTGCTTAATTTTCAGCGTTTATAACCCGGGATGCCGTGTAATGAATTTTAGCTGAAAGTTCAACGCATAGTCACCGAGCCTTAAAAATGCTCATATCCTTGGCAATAAAGCAGCACTGTAGTCTTAATTAAATATCACGGTATTGTAATCGCTGTTATCTTCATTTTAACTGCCGTTTTAGTGCTGTTTATATTTCTTATATTACATCTCGCGTCCTTGACCCATCCTGCTTTCTTGTTTATGAAAGGGGAAAAAATGAAATGATTTTGGCATTCGTTAACGTTTATTCTGCTACAATACACACCTCGAAACACCTGGTTAAGCTGGGAAATGCAGGATATTTCATTCGCAAATAAAGCGAGTAGATAATTAACAGCAATGACAAGTTGTTCCTAAATTACACCATTAATTTCTTCGTTTTCTCACTCATTTGTGACTGAAGACAAGAGGAGCTTGGGTGTTTAAACTGAAAGGAGGTCTAACGACCTTGTATAGGACAGGGACAGCGAAGAAAATGGTGTTCTGTGGTTTCCGGCCTATATCACAGGCTGCCAGGGCCTCCAATCACTGTCCACCACGAAGAGGACCGCAGGTGACACTAGCTATCAGCGGTTTTCTTAAGGTTCAATACGCCGTGAGTGTATCGGAAGCGTCATTCCAGGGAAGTGTACGCTGCCTGACCGGGATCGATTCTTTTGCAAAACTCTGTAAATCAGTGCCTGTAGGACAGAATTCTACATTTTTCTTCTAATCACTTTTAATGTAGATCATAAGTGAACGTGGTTTAGCATTCCCATTTATGAAATGCGCACTTTTATTAATCCATAAATTTACCTTTTCAAGATTTCAAATTAGTTGGACTTGTCATCTTTGCATGGAACTAGAGGGATTCAGTTCTGCTAACCTGGCCTTGCATAGCTGTCTTATAAGCCCAGGAATTATTTTTCTTTTGTTTCTGTTTAATGAACTTATTGTAGAGTAGCAAATTGCTTGAGGTGAACTGATGGTAGTTGCACATAGATTTCTATTTCTTTTTAGTGCATTCTATAGCCTCACCGTGACAGGAGTTATATATCCAGACCGCATCTGTTCCTTTATGACTCCTCTAACACAGTGGCATGATGGAATCATGGAAGTGGCTGTATAAATGTTTGATCTTTCTGGAAAAATGGTGCTATCTCTGAGTCCCCCATATACAGCATGACTGTCAATATATATTTCTACTTTTCAAATGGATCACTTAGCATTTATTCTTGGTGAGCTATGTCTGCCATCTCCCAGCTCATCCCTCAGTCCCGTCCAGTGCCTTTTCACAGCTCTCTAGCCTCACACAGGCTGCTCCATAACCGAATTTTGTCATCTGCATGTTGACTCATGTAAAATATGTCCAGATCCATAACACTCGTATATATTGCATGTAATAGCCCCAGAATGGATCCCTCTAGTACTGGACTGATTACCCCAACACAATTAGAGCCTCTTGAAATGACTTCCTACCTGACAGCATGCAAGTAAACTGCCTTATATTTAGTACCTGTCTTTTGTGTAGAACTGTATCAAATGCCCTTTGGGCATATAAATATATCACAGAGTAATTGATATTGATATCATAAAGTGGCATTTGGTGGCTAAAAGTGGAGGCAATCAAACTTAATGTTCGAACAAAGAATATGTTGCTTGTTTTCCTTTGTGATATAAAAATTTTTTGAATCAAATTTTTTTTGTCAGAACATTGTGAGTTAATGGAATGATGGAATCCTCGCTGGAGCATTGATTTAATTAGAGTAAGATCGATGGAAGTTTCTCAGCAACTTGCTTTCCCGTCATTAAGGCTGCTTTACGATTGCTGTTTATTTGTTACGTTTTGACCGAGTGCTGCCAAAGCAGGTGATTTGGGGTGGATGCTGTCCTGGAGCAGCAAGGCACGTCTTAATTATTTATCTACAGAGACTATAAACCTTTTTCTATGTCCCCTGGTCTCCCCTGTCAGGATAAAAAAGAGGGTTCAGCAAGTTATATAGCTTTCTAAATGCTGTTTTTTTGCCTGATTCCCAGAGGCATGTGCTTTTATATTTCTTTTTAGCTTGCGAGATAATCAGTTGTTTCTTGATGCAGTCCCCTCACAAATTTGGACCTGAGGCAAACAGAAGATGTCATTGTGTGTTTCTTGGTTTCTGATGTCACGTTGACTTTTTCTCATCTTTTCTCATGAGAAATGCCCAGTGACATGCATTTTAAAATGCAGCTTGAGACTGATCTCAGTTGTAATTTAAACTGATCCCCAACAGCAGGCTTTAGGCTGCTGGAACTGTAGACCCATGACAACCTTGGATGACATCCTACACAGATTGCCGTTTTCTACCTTGAGTGCGATTACAGCTGTTTTTCCCAAAGCCGTTACTAAAGCCCTTTCTCATGTAATGCTCCTCTCTGGTTCTGAAGGTGATCTACCTTTTCTGAAATCCCTGCCATGCTCCCTGCACTGCAGCCTGAAAAAGGCACCAGGAGCAATTTGGGTTAACTACCTTGCTTGAGGGTACAACAGCTGAACCCCTCAGATGAATTGAACCCAAGTTAGAGGTGCACAACCTTAACTGCCTTACATTATTAGATGGGGAGTGTGTGTTTAAAAGAACGATGGGCAGGTTGGTTAGAATCTGATGCTGTTGCAGGAGTGTGTATTATTCAGGCTGCAGGAATAAAGAGTAAATTATTCTCAGGTGTGTACGAAATGCTATGACAGCTAAGGGGGTTGGGGGTACACGGAATGGCCTTATCTGCATCGCAACGCTGGCAATATGTCAGCCATCACACAGCCGGTTTGTTCAAGTTAAATAAAGACAAATATGTAACATGAGAATCCAGGCAGTCGGTCAGCCGCTCATTACTATTCACAGCAAACAATTGTGTAAGCAGAAATGAATGTGATGAATTTTACTGTGGGAAAGCCCAACAGCATGACAGACGGGATGGCAAACCAGCCAGCTCACGATGTTTGTGTGGCAAATAATCCATTTAGGATCACTTTAACAGCTTATTTAGGGTGATGGGTAATTAAACATCAAAAAATATTACAGTGTTATTTACATTTTAATATCAGGATATTTCATGTCATGATTTTAATACATTTATGGTGATGGTATCTTAAATTTTCAAAAATTTTGAGGGGTCAATTTTATTGTTATTGCATTTATGTTACTAAGTAACTATTTTATTCTTTGGCTGGTTGACCTTGGCAGGGGTCTATTTTTAACAGCATAACTTATTAATAATTAACATTTTGATGAGCAATCCAGAACATAGTGGGACGTGCCACATGGGCTCCAGTTGGTAGACATGTCTCATTTGTGTTTCAGAGGATCTTGGTGTTGGTAAGGGAATAGCCTTAGTGTTTTTTTTCCAAGCTTTGATTCCGCCTTACTGCCTGCAGGCATTTGAGTTCCAGGCCTTCAAAATCACGGCAGGCCTCGTGAAAGATAAAACAGCCCCTGATATTGGTATTATGGACAGACAACCTTCAGTTCTTCATGTAATCCTCGTTTAACTGAATCTCTCCCTTTCTGAGTCATTCTCTAGGTATGCCATGTGTTACCATGTGATTAATTAGTTTCTCTTTGTACCACATGCATAAGACTCATGGGTGCTGTTGGTACTCCTTAACCTTCATTGTAGGTATATGCACACACTTAGTATACAATCTTCTATTATACCGTAATATACAATTAAAAGTCGTTGTGCATGCTGAATTTCATAGCAATTATCAGACAGGTTTGCCTCTCATTTTCCTGTATTTCACACTGTCCTTTCTTCCATCAGTCTTGGGTGATTTGCTGTTGGATCCTGCACTGAACATAAACGCTTTACATGAAGTCCAAAAAAAATTTTGTTTCATCTGACCACAGTACCTTTTGCCATTTACCTAGGCAAGCTTTGACATGGATTTACTTAAGCGGTGCCTTCTTGCATGCCACTCTGCCTTATTGACCACTGTAATGCATTCTGGAAATGGTTGACTGATGTATATTCTCTGGAATTTATTCTCAAAGTTGCAGCTGGTCTCAGTCTTTATCAGTCTTCCTCTTGCCTGGGTGCTCAGTTTGGAAGGCTTGACTGATCTAGGCCGTATCTATGTTGTATGATGATTCTTCTATTTCTTGATGATGGAAGTATTTTAAGGCACTGCATTTTTTATTGTACCATTATTCCCTGATTTGTGATAACTTGATCTTCGGCTTGCTTTGAAAGCTCCTTGATCTTCATGATGTCTTTGCTTCAGGTTACTGTAATCATTTATTGTGAACCACTATTATTTCACACTAACATGGGCTGCTCATCTAATTGGGTGACCTGTTAAGGCAACCAAATTTTTTTTGCCTGACTTAAGGTTTGCTACAGTAAGAGTCTAAATGCTTAAGCGAACAGTGTATTTCATGTTGACTTAACTCGCTTTCAGTATTTTTACTTTTTAATTACAAAATACTACTTGGAAAGATTAAGGTTAGTAAAGCATCATGTTGTCATCCAGTAAAATGTGTGAGACTGCATAGTGGTTCCCTGTTACCTAGCACCTCTTGGGGTGGGGTTTGAATCTCACCTCTGCTCTATGTGGGGTTTTTATAGGGCTGCACGTTATTGGAAAAAATTCAGGTATCACAATGTGTTTTTTCGCTATAAATGCCCAAAATTAACTATATCCACATAGAACTTATCTACCATCAGAGTCAGTTAAATACGTAGGTGGTGGTGCCCAGGTTTGTCTGTATGGAATCCAAAATATTTCCATATAGCGGAAGCTGAATGTCTTTTTGTGATCAGTTCATTCCTCCTCCTCAGTCATTTTTGTTAAATTTCTCAAACACGCCACACTGTCTATGAGTGAATCCAGCAGCAGTGATGAAAATGCTTACAATTGGCTCAGACACATGCAGAGCTCATGCAAAAATAATGGATAATATTGAAGAGGAACAATCAATAATAATGTATAGATGGTAGGAAAAATGAAATATTGCTCGAGAGTAATCTTAACCCAGCTGACTATCGCGGTTCATTGCGATGTGACGATTGCACGTGCATAACATGCGATATTGATATTGATGTTGCGCATCTTGCAGTCCTTGTTTCCTTCCAGTATTCCAGTTTTCTTCCAAAGTCCCAAGACATGCAATTAAGCAAACTGGTGGCTTTAATAAGGTATACATGTATGTGCCCTATGATGGACTGGCATCCTGCCCAAGAAATACCCCAGCCTTGTACCTTATGCCACCTGGAATAGACCTCCCTGTGACTGTGACCAGGATAGGTGGTTAGAAGATGGATGGAGAATATGTGCGAGTTTTGTCAAGGGTCTGAGCACTTTTGCAAAGACCTAGAAGAGGCTGCCTAGCAGCTCATCCGGTAGCCCTGTAGCCTCTCACCTCCCTATTTGGGGGTTTGTGTCCTGTCCCTGACTTTGCATGTGTGCAATGTTGCATGGGGTTTCTCCATAAATATGTCCCACAATGCCCGCAGTAAACTGCCCACAGTGTATCAGTGAACATATGCCCTGCGATGGACTGGCATCCCATCCAGGATATCTCCTACCGTGTACCCTGTCTTTCCGGACATAGGCTGTTATGTGGTTCTGGGAAAATAGATGAGCGAGCTGTGATATGGATTGACATTTGTTTGGTAACGAGAATGAGCTCTTATGAGCTATTGAGTCTCCTCTGCTTCTCCCCCCAGCCCGTGGCATTTTGTCATGCGCTGATATTGAAAATAAGGCTGTTTTCATGTGCTCATTTTGGGGATTCCTGTAATGTGGATTCTTGCAGCTTGTTACCTTTTGCCTTGTTTAATGCGAAATATAAATTGCTGCTTTGATTTAAAGGTGCCATTTTCATGGGTACTGACTTCTCTTAGGAGGAAAGCAAACCAATTTTGTCTTAGTATCTGAATTTAGAACACAGTGTGGTTTTTCTCAAGCTCTCCAAAAGGCCCACGCTAAAAAAGAAATGATTTATGTGACTTTCACACACTGAATGCCTCTAAGCACATTTTTTTTGTAGCGATGCAAAATTTATCATTTGAGAATTAATGGAAGGTGCAGATGATATGCATGCATTGTGGCACTGAAACCTTGCATTACAAAACAGCTACATTTTGTGTGCGAAGGCCTACAGCAGCTGCATCCCTGGCCTTCACACTGCCGTTTGTCTTTAATTCCCTTTCATCTTCTGTCTACTTATTCTCTCCAGTTGATGCAGGAACTTGTGTCATTTGAATGCATTAAACCAGGAGTATTGTGATAAAATGGAACTTGGATGAGTATTCATTATACAAACTGCAGATAAATACGTTCCCTTAGGGTCTGTTGTTTTTGTGTTTGCAGTGCAATGATGATACCGTCAGTTTTGCTCTGGCAGCTTATTTGAAATTCAGCCTATCGTGAAGGGAAGCCATAACAGGATTTGTTGCCACGCCTTCGTTTCCCCGGGCATAGCAATATAGCGAAAGGCATTTTGAGGACTTTGTGTCATAACGCTGTCCCGACCCTGCTTTCCTCTGGCCTGCCTGAAGACGTATGTACACCGTCATGCTTTAAATTAAAGCATTCTCCATCCTAAATGGATGTTCTATCTGCATCAAGACTATCTCTTATGAATAACTGCAGACCCAATCAGGGTTTCATTGATCTGGAATCTCTCTGGGGAAGTATACAGCAAGTCTATCATAGGATCCTCAGAAGCCCTCTGGAAAAGCTTAGAGGCACAATTACACTGATTGGTGTTCAGGTTCTGGGACCTACAGACATATAATCAGATTTGAACCGACAGCCCCCAAAGCTCTGGGCCAGTGACACCACTAGCCACTGTTCTGAGCTATGAGAGCTTTTTTTTTTAAAAAAGCTAATAACTAATTTGAATGCATTTGAGAGCAGTAAAGTCAGCTCCCCTCTGCAGGGCCGGTCAAGCCCTTCAGCGTTCTGAAAAGGACACAATCTCAAGCTTAATTTTCACTTGGCACTCTGAAAACTGATTCTGAACCATTGTAGATGTTAATGGGAAATTGATAGTCCTTCTGAGCCAGAAAAAAAACATTAATCAAGGACCACTGCTGTGAATGTGCTTCTACTGACTTTTAACGTAACTGATGAAACTGGCCAGTTTTGAGAAGTGATTTTAAAATGGAAAGTAAAAGAAAATAATCATATTAGTAAAGGTGGTACAGTAATCCCCACATATTCATTCAGCTATAAAGGCAGTAAGAAGGCCTCACCCACAGTCAGGGATGACTTGGAAAGCCATCTTGTCAATTTAATCTAGTGCTTTTGGTGGCCTTTTGAATGGATACTTTAAAAATAATGGAATAGTAATAATAGAATTATAAGGCTGGATGTTTCTGTGAATATGACTGTCAGACCTTGTGGTATGGTTCAGTGTTTTGTGTGATACAGGCCTCCATCCCTCCTCTGCTGTTTGACGAATAGCATGTGTATGGCAACCAGTAAAGGCCGCCCCGTGGTTCTTCGTGTACGGACTGACATTAACTAGCTCCAGACATTCTGGTGGCTTTGTGGAGATTATTCTGCCATCTACCGAAACTGCCAACGCCCAATATGACCAAACGACTGCCAAAGCTGCAGCTGAAGAGTTCCAGATATGTTTAATTTAGCTCTGAATTCACTAAAGGAAAAAAATGGCATTTCAATTTATAGTCTTTGTGTTTTAATGATGTGTCTCTCTTAAGAGCAGACGTTTGATGAAAAAGCAATAAGATGGCATGAGTTATAAAAAGTGTTATTACTCAAATATTTCTTTTAACTGAATCCACGACTGAATTAATGAAAGTTCTGACATCCTCAGCCGTAGAATACTTGTGTAGAATTTAACGAACCCAAAGCGGAGAATTTAACTTGATCTCCACCCCCATATGGAAGGGAGATGATGCAGAAAGTGACAGGAAAATTTAAAAAATGGCTGGACAGGGGTTGAACAGGTGGGCTTGTTTATAATGGAATTTCTGGCACAATAATAGACCTGTATCATTTTAAATTATATGGAGAATTGTCTTTCATCCTCTCTGATTGAATTGAAGGCAGGGTGTATTGATCAATCAGCATCTGAGACATATTGTTTTTTTTGGCGCAGGGGTAAAATGGATTTTTATTTCAGGTTAATTTTAAAGAGTGGTGTGTAGCTTTACATTTTTAAGGTGAGTGTGCTGTGCGTGTTCCCCAGGGGCTTAAAGAAGGACCACAGAGTGACCGGTGGTGACTGGGACATGTGCAGATCCACTGAAGAACAGAGGGCAGGAAGTGATTAACGAATGGCAGCGCACATGAGATGAAAACACAATGCAGAATGATGGCGGCCATTCAGATAGACCCTCCGCCATTCATTGCCGTTTCGATGGATATCATCGAAATCCATTACCATCCATAACGTGCAGTGCATCGCACATTCATCACCTTCACATATTTCTGTGGACAGTTTCAATCCATCCATAACCATTGATCAAGTACAGGGTCATGCTAAGCCTGAAGCCTATTCCAGCAAGCATGGAGCACAGGACACCCTGGACAGGATGCCAGTCAATCACAGGGCAATTGCACAGTATAGGCCAGCTAGAGAAATTAACCTAACTCCATGTTATTAGGTTATGGGAGGAAACCAGGGACTTCAAGGAAACCCGCAAGAGGCTCCACACATAAAGAGCCAGTGATCACACTCAGGCACACAACCCTGAGGGTGTCCTGTCATTGTATCACCAGCTGAGCCACAGTTTCAATCTGTGGCTGTTTCAGTCCCCCCCCCCCCCAATACTGTCTGTAGACAGTCATCAGTCTTCTTTTTTTTGTTACTGTCTTATGACATTCAGCACAATGCGGGAATTCTTTTATACGCAGCATAGTAAGTTATTAGAATCAGCCCTGCATAATGAGGTTCATTCTTTATAATGAGACGGACAATTTAGCGGCCACATCAGAGCGCAATCTATCCTGGTTTTGTCCCATTATTCTCCTAATTAAAATAAAGGATTGGTCTCTAAGCAACATCTCCCATTACCCGTATCACTAGGTCACCCATCAGACAATATTTCAGCATTGGATATTGCGCATTGGGATCCAGGAGAATGAACACTTCCACGATCATTATTACTTAGCCGACTTTGGTCTTGATGTTGCACTGTTGTGGTCCTTTCTCATTCCTACCATTTTCTTTGTGCCTTGTTGTATCATCTGAAAGATTAAAGAACTGACTGAGTATGATTTGTACTCTGCCTTGTCATTTCTGTGCATCTTTGTTTCATAACCCTATAAAATGCTGAAGTCTCCTGTTGATGAACTGGTGACTAATCTAGGATATTTGGTATTCTCTGATTCAAGAGGGGCTTCAGGTCCCATTGACTCTAACTGGATAAGCAGTTACCATCATTGTTATTATAATGATCAGTGGGGGTTTTTTTATGAAAGCTTGGGCTTTTGATAACAAATTTTGTATGATCTTAAGTGGAAGGTGTGTGCATGTGTTGGTACTCTACATAGTTCTGGTTCAGAAATGAACTGCACTCAGATAAAAATTTTTAAGATTTACCTATATGGATGGTGTGGTGTCTCAGTGGGTAATACTGTAGCTTAACATGTCCAATGATTCCCACCCCCAGCTCTTAGTGTGGAGTTTGCATGTTCTCATGTTTGGGTGTGTTGGTTGGAGGGGGGCATGCAGGGAGTATGTAAACTTCTACAATAGCTAGCTGCCGATCGAAGAGGTGAACATCTGTGAGGCAGAAATCCCTTTTACCCTTTTGAAGGGAATCAGTCTTTGCTTCACCATATACAGTTTGGTACAGATATGCCTGCTTTTAGAGACCCTAGGAAGGAGGCTGAGCAGAGCTACAAAACCATGTATGAAAAATGTACTTTGCAAATCAACATACATTTAATATTGAGTACAGTGTTGTTATTCTTAGGTGCAGTCTAGTTGATGTCAACTCCTGGCAACCATGTGTGTGGCATTTCTCCAAAATGTCCTGTCTTCCTCTGGGACTTTAGACTTCCGGGTGGCATATTCATTACCATGATTGAGTCCATCCACTTTGTTCCTGCTTGTCTTCTACCATTTGACACTGGGGATATGGTGTGTTTGATTCTGTGGCCTCCATCTGGTGATGACTCTGGTTGCTTGAGCAATGTATTGGCAGTGGAGTAGTGATTGGATTTAGAGAAACTGCTTGGTTGCTCTCCAGCTTGGTTTCTGCTTCCAAGTCAATCCTGGCCAACAGTATTTTCCCACCTTTCTCATTTCCAACTTTGGCATTCCGGTCTCTACTCACCAGGAGTATATCTTGTTTGCAGTCAGTTTCAGCCTGAACCAATTGTACGAGCATATTGAAAGGGATCCACAAAATCAAATTGGTATAAGTCGGCTGTTCACAGCATTAGATCGTCAGCCTGTCCAGTTTCTTCATGACTATGAAAGTCATAGCATTTCTTCTTTGTCCATTATCCAAGTAGTAGATGGTGTTTTGCATGACTGAAAGTGTTCTAGTCCAGTCCATTTATGTTCATTGATGTCACATTTCGTGCTGTGCTGTGATCTGAGTGGTTGGGAGGAAAAAAAAAAAAGGCTAGGGATCTGTACTGGCAATCAGAAGGTTGCCGGTTCAAATCCCGGGAATGATTCTGCTCCATTGTGCCTCTTGAGCAAGGCCCTTAACTCACAATGCACTCCAGCCACTGGAAAAAACGTCACACTGTTTCGCTCCATTCAAACTATTGTGGTGCTGAGGTATCATTGCAGTGGCTGCACTCGGGTTCTCATCCCTCAGGTGATTTGCCGTGTGATGGGTGCAGCAACATGCTGTATTACCACATGCTCCTTAGCCTCTGCTTGCCAGGGGTGACCCTGACAGGAGATAACTTTATATAGCTATATAGCCCTTAGCTTCCCTGATGTGCACAAGCCTTATCACCTCCTCAAGACACTGTACCATCAGGAGGGTGTGGTATTAATGTGACATATTTATTAGCTACAGTAAATAAAGGGTATTTCAGGTATAAAGCTGGAGGTAATGACAGATATCAAAAACCATGAGTGATGAGGCCAGAATGGTTTTTATTATTAGTAGAATACACCAGAAAACAAGTATGTAGATTGCAAGTGATTATTTAAGAAAAATATACACTTCAGGCTTTCTTCAGACGCCTTGGAATGATAAGCTGAAACTGATCTTATCAGCCATTCATCACAGTGCGTCGGCATGCCCTTTGCCCTCTGTCTGGCCTTCCTCTCCTCACCGCTGCCTTATCTCAGGCATGCCTTCCATCTGCCGTCCAGCCATCTCATCGCAGAGGCCCACTACAGGGTTTGACACTTATAATCATAGTGATGGAAAAACACTTCAGAATGCACCTGCAATGGAAAATGTACAATATACGGGCTCCACTCCCCCTCCCTCAAAGCGGGCAGGGCATGGCTTCAGTTTCTGTCTTTCTGAATGGGAAGCTGCACTTTTAAATCAGTCGTGACTAAAATACAGACCATTAAAAGCATAAAGCTACTTAATAACAACTGCATGTTAACTAATTTTTAAAGCATATTTTAAAGCATTTAAAATGTATCCATTGTAAATATCTAGTATGTTTTCACAACTGTGATTTGTACTGTGAGCAAACAGTAATTGTCAGGTAATTCGCTCTTTTATCTGTCAAAAAATGCTCTCTAAAGATATCAGTTGGTCAGAGAGGTGATGATGTCAGCATTTACAGGAAAGGCAGCAGACAACGTGCCCACAGTGTAACCTCAAGGCTTCGCCGTCTGTGTCCTTCACTGCCCCCTGCAGTCATCGCTACTTATTTATGTGCTTGTTTTTTTTGAGTTCTGTTTTTCTGGGAATTCCATCAGAACAGTTTTATGATGTGACTTTCAGAATTCCCCCAAAGCGATCTGTGGAGAAGCGAAGCACTTTTCTGAGAATGAGCGATAAGCTTGATCAGTGCCGCAGCAATACCGCGGAGACGATACAACTGCACGTGTCCTCACTGAAGTCGACATTCTGTTTCTGATGACCAGTGAAGCTTCTGTCTCCTACTTTGAAGCGTAAATGTGTTTTTGGACAAAAAAAGCAGCTGAAGAATATATATAGAGAAAGGGAGGGATATCAAAGTAACGTAGAATATAATGTAGGATGTGGGAGTACAGATTACTGAGTGAGGCTTTTAATTTTTAAAAGATAAGGTTGATTAAAAACAAAGTTTTGGTATAACACTATCGGTGTATTTTTTTAAAAAGTAATTGGTGTATTTATCCGTAATGGTTATTTGACATATTTTATGGCTATGCTATAGACTTGGGTCTATCTATGATGCCTTCCATAATCCCGTCCTTCATCAGATTGGGATCAGAAACACCACAGCCTGCTTCAGCAGTTACTGAGAATTGATCGGTTGCATTTTTATCTTCACCGTTCTTTGTTAAATTTGTCACCCACTCCCTTTTAAAGTTCTGTGCTCTTGTTTAGCGAGTCGAGAAACACACCCGTTGTATGTTGTCTTTGCGAATGCAAAATGAATGAATCCTAAATAAACCTGATTTTAAGTGTGCCACACTGTACTATTGCTTCCTTTTAGAGGAATATATGTCTTGTGTTGCTGCAGGACTGGTTGCCGGTGAGACTCTGTGACTCACTCCTAGGCTCAGATAAGCCTGCATATCTCATTACTTTTGTTGTTGCATTGCCGATTGAAATTTCAAACTGTTATTTATGATACATCTCGGCATAACAACCTCCATATTAATATTCATTGTGCATAAGTAGCTCACAAATCTCACTACTGATTATGTGGTAAGAGGCAACAATGGCAATGAAGTGCCCTCAGAGAACTCCATAAAACTAGCAGTGGCATTGCGGGATACTGCGGTAGGCTGTGATGGCCGGGCAGGGGCCGACCAAGCTGCAAGGAATGTGGGGTGAGCCGCAGAGGCAGCTGGGGAGGGCGTTGGCTTCAGCTATGGCTACCAGTATACTTTCCCTCTTTGCCAAGCTGTCCGTGCCATGCCGGATGGAGACCTTTGTGGAGGAGGCCTATCTGGAAGGGGTGCATAGCTCATGCCTGAAGCCCAAATGTCTAGTGCATAATCCTCAGTGCCAGCATGTGTCGTGTAAGAAGTTCTGTACCAGGCAGTGTCCAAAGCTTTAAAAGATCTGGCGAGTGTGAAGCATTACTGACGTACTGTATGCACTATCTACTAATACTTTGAGAACGTGTAGATCAAAAGCTTGTTCATGTGCGTGAGTGAAATCTGTTTGGAAACGCATATTAAATACCCCTGATATAGGATCCCGAATCTGTTTAATCTGAGGGAGGGCATTATTCTTTCATTGCATGTCTTGTCCAGCTAAACAGAAAGTCCAGTCAAAAACGCATTAAAACTGGGTCCCAGTTAAAATTCCCCCAGGTCTTTTCAGCAGAGCCAATGGCACTATGCAGCAAAAATGCCGTCTGCCCATGTGTGCTGCACTGGTGTGTCCTGGAGCTGAAATGGTCAGTCTCTGCTTCCTGGTAGCTGAAATGTTGTGTGTAATGAACAGTTGGTATGGCGTAAACAGAGAGGTGGCTGATGTTTGGTCAGTTTGCTTCTGGTCTTCTTATGATGTAATCTGTATGGGGTGTGGGATGTTCACTTCTGCTGACTGCTATTACAAGGGCACCTGTACTACATGTCACAGTAAAAAGGGTGACAGAAATGACATATTCTTATGCAGGACAACTTAACACAGCTTTGGTGACCTTGTAAAGACACCACATGACAGTGCTGGGCTTCTCAGGGCAGCTGAGTTATCATGTGGATGGCACAGTGGCTCAGTGGGCAGCATTGGCCTCACACTTCCAAGTGATTGTTTCCTTTCCTGTCCCCAGCACAGTGTGTGGGGACTGTGTGTTCTCCCAGTATTTGGGTGGATTTCCTCTAGCTTCATCTTGCAGTCCAAATATGTGTGGTTCATGCCAAAAACATTGTGTACCTTAACTTCCCATGGTGTGTTTCTTGTGATGAACTTGAAGTGCTGTGAAGTGGTGAAATGATTATGGATAATTTCAGGGGAGCTACATGACACTGATGCTCTTTTTAGGTATTATCTGCAATTTGTTACGCTTCCTTTGCATGAATGCAAAGTACCGAATAAAAGAAATATACATTGTGAATCCTTTTACGTTAAGGGAATTTTTGCTGCTTAGTGAGAAGTGGCGGACTTACTGTGTCAGCATAGCTTATTGGCTACTTTTCAGTATATTGAGCTCTTGATTTTCAGAACAATGAATTTGGCCACAACATTTTTAGACTGCTAAAGGGAATCGTGAACAGCTGGCCAATGTTTTGCATTTTCTGCACTCCTAGCATAGTATGGCTTCTCTTCTTCACTGCCACATTCACGAATGTCCGTCTAACGTTGTTTACTCCCTTACTGTCCATCTGAATACATTGTTAATGGGCAATCAGAGTATTATATGCATTCAGAGTATTACCCTAAACATATAAAAAATGATATATCAGTAAGGCATCAAACGTATGGGGGGGGGAGTCATGTGTCAAGCTCCATTCTAATAATAAATCATATTGTGTTAGTCGCTCACAGGATTCACATTACGGGCAGTTCAGTTTTTTTTTTTTTTTTTTTTTTTTTAAGGAATGAACAAACACTGGAAAAAAAAACAAAAAAAAAAAAAAGAAAAAAAGGGGGGGGTGGGAACCAAATCTCCCATCATGGAGGTGAGAGTAACTCCAAAACCCAGAGCCAGACCTGTTTCCCAGTCCATGTCATATTGACCTACAGTATTCCCTATCCTGTCTAAAGGAAGTCTTATTAGCTAAGAACGTTTCAGAAGCAACGATACATTATTAATAATTCTGTCGCTATCCCATATATAGTGATGATGTGTATAACGTATATAATAGAACGACTACTTCTTTACTTAGTATTAGTTAAACATTGATGAAGGTTATTTAGTTTTCTGAGTTCAAAGTCTTGTGCTGCTGGCTTTGCGGTGGGATGACATCATCTCACACCACTTTATTATATGTTTTTGAGGGGGTTTTAGTGGGAAAAAAAAATCACCAACACGTCCACGGCATTAGAATCTGAGCTCCGCAAGCGTGTAAAAAGAGCAATCGGCCTGGTGAGATACTGACGGGAGGAACTGACACCCCTCGCCTCTGAGACTTCCTGGCGGCTGTGGAGGTGTGTGTGTGTGTGGGGAGGTTCATTCTGTGGATATCGAGTAAACTGGAATAAGAATCCGAGGAAAGGAGAAATGAAGCACTGTATGAACACCTCTGAATCTCCACTACATACCCTAGGATCTGAGTTGGAAGACCGTTTGGTATGAGGGACTGCTGAAGGTTGACCTGCCATGTGCCACTCCTCCTAGGGAGGCTGGCGGTCAACAGAAGCCAAGGTTTCTGCGGCCGGGAGCGTGAATTCAAATACCATGAAAAATTGGACTTGCATCTTAGCTTTTGCATAAACAGAAAACATCCAGGGGCATGGGCTATTTTGTAAACAACCTCTCTCTTGTTTTCTTCTTGGACACACAAGCGGTGTAAGTAAAGGGTTACTCAACGTGCATTAAAGGTAAACAGGAGCATACCTTCGACTGAGTGGTCCCTTTATACATTTTTGTCAGTTGCGCAAATGATAGCAATTATCCAAAACAAGCTATGTAAATGAATCACAGTTTGCTGTTGTATCTGCAATCATTGGCTGAATTCTACTTGATTTAAACATCATCTCTTAAACGCAATCTCTAAATTATCCCCCACACCCCCACCCCATGCTCCTCATACTTTCGCATGTTTGTTTGCAATCATGCCTGTGGTACGGCCGCTCTGCGGGGATGAGACAGGCAAGCTTTCGGATAGCTCCAACCAGGCCCTTTCCGATTCCGCACACCTCCCTCTCAGTCCCTGCATTTGTCGGACCACCATGTTACCATGGAAACATCCAATGGTTATTTAGCTGCTGTAAAATAAATGCTAATATATTTTTTGTGCAAATGCTTTACTGTGTGTTTTGCTTTGAAATTATAAAGTAGGATGGAGAATTTTTTTTTTCCCGTCAAGTGGCCTTTGTTTAAACATTAATCAATAACCCACAACCTTAGATGATGATTATCATAATGATGAGAATCTAGACACCACCAAAGTTTTTGGGGGTTTTGTAATATGGACTTTCAAATAGTGAAAATTAGTTTCTACACAAGTATACATTTGGACAAATAATCTGATAAAAGAGTAACTTTACTAATACTGCATCCAACTGAACTTAATCCCAAATGACTAGACTCCTGTCTAAAACCACACACAGCACAGAACTTACCAATTTTCCATCACAACAAAACTGATTGTATTATGTGCCTACCCCCTTTAGAGAGAGACTTGTAAAAAAATATAAAAAATCAGTTCAACTGTGTTTATAAAATGTGCATCAGTAGTTTGGAAATCGCTCGGGTCAGTTATTACCACAGTAGGCACCATGAGTCCGCAGATGAATGCGAAACCGCTACAGCGGGAAAATCACACCTTAATTGACTTTGAAATTCAATATCACTTACAAAAAATGCAAGATATCATTATCTTTATATTCATGACTGCATTCATGTGGAACAATCAAGACCATCAGGGTTTAATAAAGTGGGTGCCTGTGAAGCAACACCCACCACTATAAGTGATGAGCCGATGTGGAATTGAAGGGGACGCTTGGAATAAAGTCATAAAATGGGAGAACTAGTGCGTCCGCGTTTTCCCTCAGTGGCCTTTTCTGGTACATGAAGCCGCTGGAACAGAGGCCAGCAGGCAGCACTGTGCTTAAAGTCACGGGCCCCTTACCTCAAAGTTACCGGCTCAGTTGGCCAGCACGTTTGCCTCTGTCGTACTCTGGAGCAAGTTGCTCCACCTAAATTGCTCCAGTGGGATGTCCAGCAGTGTGTATGCCTAAAGATTTACAGACAATTTAGGTAAACACTTTAATAACAGTGCCAAATTAGATGCATCTGAACAGACGTTTGTCTGTATATTTGTTTAAATGTCGAACATAACGGAGGAAGATGATTACAAAGTTTGAAGGGTTGTTTGAAACTTTATTCACAGTTACATAATTTCGCCCACTGATATGTTGATTTTATATGTACGTTATTCGTTTGGTATTGAGTTGATCTTTAGTGGTTTGCTTATATGGCATACATTGATTTTACGACCTGATAACATAAAATGTCAAGCTCAAATATGCATTGCTTGCAGTCCCGCCTGTGGCGATGTGAGGTAACTTCCCTGTATACAGCAAACACTTATTTCTCAGCACCCTTGGAGGCGCCTTTGGACAGCACTGTTATAAACACAAATTTATTTCATATGCAGTTTCCAGAAACGACTGTGAGGAATGTAAATCATATATGCCCTTCGACCACAGTAAAACCGTAGTTTACGTTTGAATCGTGATATCAGGTAGCAATCAAATCGAGCTGAAGAAAGGTATTACTCCACAAATGTATTTGTACTGCTCTTTCTGCTGATTTTGGTAATTGTAGCTTTTAGGGCTCTTGCAAGAATAATTAAGTAGGAAAAATAAAATGCTGGGGATCTCTGGAAACCTTCACTAACTTATACAATATTGTCTGTAGGCCTACATGCATAATTTTTTTAAATGTATTTTTTACATGGCAAAACATGGCACATTAGGAAAAGAGACGCTGAGACGCAATCAGTTGTATTGTTATGACTGTGTCTAGAGCTTTGCCTTTAACTGGATATAACATTAACAAGTTTGGCTTCATGCGAAACTCCTACATTCGGGGCATGGGGGAGGACGGGCACGTTTCAGTGGGGTAACGGTATTTAAGTGAATTTCAGGATTAAGTGCTGCCGTTCCAACTGATTAAACGTCTCATGAGCTGGCTCCGAAGCGGCGGACTGCAAAGCGCCGTTTTGACTTTCCGGCAAACACTCGCAATCGTGTGTGTAAATGTCCCAGAGGCCCAGGGACACATATGCCGGATGTTACCGCTCTGAGCACCGTACCCCTTCCCATCTGGAAGGCACTCAGGTGTACTAATAGGCGTAGGGTACTACCAGTTAACGCTGTTGCGGGCCGATCTTCACGCTGCATTTTAAGACACAAACCACTTTTCGCATAGCTGTGTGAGCTTTTAAGATAAGTAAACTTAAATATATGCTCTTTAATCAAAATTACCTTTTACTAGGATCGTTAAGGGTTCTAAGAGGAGGATTTTCTGAAACCAGGCTTCAGTAAACTTGACATCATCTCACACCACTTTATTATATGTTTTTGAGGGGGTTTTAGTGGGGGAAAAAAATCACCAACTTTCTGAAGTACTCGTACCGTATATTGGTGTTTTCATTGCAGTTGACATACATGTAAACGTTTTAGATGCCTTTTGAGTAATTTTGCAAATTCGTTCATTTGCACTTCCCAGTACATATTTATTTTATTATGACTAGGGTTAGGAGTTTTTTTTTTTTTTTTTTTTTTTTTTTTTAAGGAAACAGGTTGATGTAATGTGGGCTGGTGTGGTTTCGTATATTGCCGTTCTTGAGTGTAGGGGGA
>JAODKC010000109.1:633670-681629 GCA_026777985.1 Mormyrops attenuatus
TGTTTTTTTTTCCAAATTCGTTACTTTTGAATCCCAATTTAATTTTTATTTTTTTTTTTCTTTGGTTTTTTTTTTTTTTTTTTTTTTTTTTTTTTTTTTTTTAACGACACAAGTTTATGTAATGTAGGCTTCTGTGCTTTCGTATATTGCACTTCTTCACTGTAGCGCTTCCATCCTGATCGATCGCACTGGATGTGGTTGATAACCAAACAGCTGTTTTATTAGAGTACTGTCTCTCCACATGACGAATGCCGTGTCGCCTCAGATAAACAAATACATTGCATGTTTGACAGCATAACAGAGTATTAGTTGGGTACCGAAAGGAACCAACGCGACCACATTTTTTATGCATTGCAAATGTCTCTGGATAGCAATTCTATTAACACAGCTACATAAATTATGCCCACAGATGAGAATGTTAATTAGTTCTGTTCACTGCCCGGGACATTAACTGGGTTGCCAAACCTTCAGCCCTGTCATCTCCTCAGATCATAAACGCTAACCTTTTTGCGTGTGTTAATATTATCTAGCTGCAGTCAATGAGAGATCTGAGAATCCTGACCGTGAAGAAACACTAAAGTAACACACAAACGTGCGCTGGGAAGTTACGGTCGCGTAAACGGCATTCGGGTAACATTCGGCCCGCTTTATAGGGAATGCGTTAATGGAAATAGCAGCAGTGTAACTCGTCAACTTATTTGGTAGTATTTACATTGAGGACATCGATATAATTCATAAAACAGACTGTAGATGCTGTGGTGTGTGTGCCCTACACCAAGATATAGAGACAGAGCTATGTATCAACCCCATTCAGCTCCCATGCCATAGAAAAAGTATCTCCTAATGGCAGCTGGGTCATCCTGGGATTGTACTGAACAGCCGTGGTATTATAAGACACACATTACTGGAGAGAATTTCTCTTTGCACAGTGTACGAGCCAATTTGGGAATACTGTGGAGAATTTTTAGGATGCAGATCACGAAATCGTTCCCGTCTACTCACATCCCCCACATGTGCACATTAAGGTAGAACTTCACATGGAGATCAGAGACCTGCCAAAAACCTACATTAGCACGTTGACCAAATCCGTCGAGTTGAGCCATATATTTAGTTATGCTCGGAGCCGTGAAATGTATATGTAATGTAAACTGTAAGGGGTTTATAAAAGATTGACTGAAATAGGGCAATATTCAATGGACTTTATCATTTCCCTGTTTTATTTTTTTTTTTAGCGTCTCCCTTGAAACTTCATCTGGCCCTTTCTGAAATCTCTGGAAGTTGTACATGCCTTAGGCTATGTTAAGCAGATGGTTTAAAAAAGTTAATGGCTTCAAATCCAGTCAAGACTGTTGTTTTTTCATCGTTCTGCTGCAGAAACACCCCCCCTCCCAAATAACATTTCACATTTGACATGGATGGATACAAGTTAGATAATCAAAGGGCATCACACTTTGGAAGTATTTGTAGCACAATGGGAAAGGTGCCTTTAGAGAGGATAGCACAGAAAATGCAAACATAGATAACTAGAGTGTGTGTGTGCTATTTGTACACAAGAAATTTCTTTTTGGTTACTATGTACCAGTCATTAATGACTAGATTAGCTACATGAATTTAATGTATTTATCTGTCAGGGGAAAGCTCTCAGACCTCAAATGTGAAGGTTATTGCCCTGGATGAAACTGGTTTAGCTTGTGTGTACTGGATAGGTTCCTGGAGGATGGCCTGTTTTCTTTCTCAATAAAAAAAAATATATAGCAGTCCCTGCAGAATTTCATTCCAGTGTTTTGTCATTTTCAATTTTCAGATTCAGCAATCACCCACACCTCCATATCTGCAAGGAAGCGGGAGACAGTCTGGTTCACGGCTTCACCGAACTGCTCCCTTAACAAATGCTGCCGACACAACATCTTCGATCAAGGAACCCGGTGAACTCCAGCGTTGTCCCTCACAAGTTGGTAGTGACCATGTCCAGGGAACAGCCAGGACACCCTGTATGATTTATACCTTCCCAGAGCAGAGCCCTGACACTGCCACTGTTTTGGTTCCGTTTCCTGTGACTGGAGATGGAGGGATGGCCCTCGGGAACTGAAAGAGAACCTTGACTGTCCAAGAGACTCCCCAGAGTCAAAGTTTCGCTGTGAATTTTAAATAGCCACATCAAAACATATAAAGAAAGCATCTCGCTACACAAAAAGGAAATTGTGCCTCCTTAAAACAATGGTCATTGTGGGCAATTTAATGCCATATTGATTTCATCCAGTTGCAATATCCTTGGAATGGGGTTCACAACGCTAATAAACAACCCACGACTCAAACAAATGCGCTGGAGCGTTTTAGGACATGAGGTCTTTGAGTGCCAATCTCAGAGTCAATAAGTCATCTTTGGCGGATGAGTGGAGATAATAAAATGGAGGAAATATTGAACAGAACAAACTCACGTTTCTTCACAAGAAGCCTTAGACCAGACTAGGATTCCAGTGTGGATTTTGTGAGCAAGAAAATGGTTTAGCTCAGTTACATAAGACTACCGGTCAACCCTAAATTAACCAATACCAATGTTTAATTCTAAGTGAACTCAAGTTTTGGGTTAACCCTGGTGCTCAGACTGTCGGTTAAGTCTAAATCAATGGAGATTAAGTAAAATCCAAGTGAATTGGTACTAAATTAACCTTAACTGATGCAAGACTAAGGGTTAACCTAATAAAAAAAGCACACTCCCTTGCCAGTAAGTTGAGAATAACAGTTCTTAAAATAGATTAAATATTAACAGCTACATGATAAACTGCAGTTCTATATAGCAAAGGAACACAAATGGGAATAAATAAATTCTAGCAATGTTTGGCTATTGGCATTTTTAGAATACATTATAATGTAGGTATTTTAAACTAGAGATTTGTATAATCCGTTGCCAGATGACCAGTAAAAACTTCAAAAAGCTCGGGGGTATAGTATTTAATTTTTCATTATTTTTGTTATTTAGGTGAACTGTGATTTTACGACTTTGCCAAAGTTGTTCACTGTATTGTTGTTGAAGTGATGTCTTCATTTTTCTCAAATCTATTGTGACCTTATGATGTCCTCTAACAACAGGGTAATAATTATGTCTGTGAGTCTCTGTTATTAATCAATCAGGAGGCAGCACAGTGGTCTTTTGCTATCTCAGAACAGAGGATCGGGTGATTGTGAGCCCTAGTTGGAGGTGCACACCCCAGTCTATTGGAGAACCTGTAGTTCTCCTGAATAGTCGTCAGTTCCACCCACAAACGGCCATGTCTGTAGCAGCTGTTGGGTTCTGGCAGGAGTGAGGAACATGGACAAACCTAAAGTTAAGGAACATGGAGGACAGAAGTTCTGGGAGGCCTAGAACATGGAGAACCTTTAATGTAGGTGCAAGCCCAGATGCTGTAGCAGTAAGAAGTGTTTTCAGCTGGCAAAAGTCACTTTGAGTATAAGTGTCTGTTAGGAAATGTAGAGAAAGAAAAGAACAAGGAAGAGGTGCTTTGGTGTCACGAATGAAACTGCTGTGGGAAGTATGAATAAATCCAAAGACCTTCACAAGAAATTCTGTGCCAAGGCCACATTACACTGCACTGCTGCCTGATAAGTAAGGCTGAGTGAGCAGATGCCAGAATGGTTAAGAACCTGGGTTTATCGGGAGGTTAAGGGATCGCATCTCAGGGTGCCTCTTATGGTCCGGGGCCTGGATTTGTTTTCAGCCACAGCTTTATACAAGTTGTGATGTTAGTCATGATCCTAGTCGCTCTGACCTTGCCGGAAACATTATCCAGGTTGAAGCTAAATAATAAAACAATTATTCAAGTAAGGAAAAAAAACGAGAAACCTTGCACAATTCCATCTTTGGTTTAATGATTTTGGGTCAGTCTTTAATACCTTTATCCTATATCTTGTAGGTGGTGATTTGTATTTATAATCTTTAAACAATGCTTCAATTCTGATAGTTATAGGAAGATGCATCTATTATACCATTTCCCAGAGACGGGTCTTTATTCAGGGTGTACTGTATCCAGTGGTCTTTCCTGTTGCCTTAACCACTGTGCCCTTGCTGTCCTGATCATGAACATTTTTCTTCAAAGGCAGTAGCGGATTGTTTCCGTAAAGTAGAATGGTGTAGAGTCACGAGTGACTGGTCTGTTCTTTTTTCCAAATCCCATTAGATTTCCTTGTGAGGTTTTAAAACAAATCACAAAACTGTTCAGGCTTAAAGTTTGATGCACTTGTTTTTCTCTTTCAAATGACATCCTGAAAGCCACATTTGAAGGTCTTGGAATCGAAATCCCTTCCAGTATTGACTTGTTTTAATACCCAGTTTTTTGCTCTGCTTCTGGCTATATCTGTTGTTTTTCCACATCGTGTATTCGGGTGTAATGGAAATGTACCGTTCTTATGAACGAAACAGCGTTGATCACGAGTCCTCATGGTGACCGCCACATTAGACAAACGTCTGATCTTAAAACATTGCCCAAAGACTTGTTCTTGTTTCACTTTACCCATCGACATCTGCCCATTACACTTCAAAGTATTTATTTACTATTTTTTATTTTTATTTTGTTTCTTCTACAGAATTCCTTCATTGGCCTTTTTCAAGGTAATCAGGGTGTAACTGATTAAAACCTCGGGTAACCATTGTACGTTCACATTCCAGTCCAAAGGAGGTGCTGTTGTTCTTTCCTTGAGATTGAGTTTTAATATGAATATCTTCTGTAAAATATGCAGAAAGCTGCTTTTTTTTCTAAAAGGACAGCTTTCTTAGTTATACATTAAATTGTGATTTATATTGTCTTATTAATAATGCAGTCTAAATAAAACCTTCACACAAATAGGTGTTTCGGCCCTGAGACGTCTCCTAGTTCCCCAATTTCTTGTCTGCACTCATCCTCAGACTGTGTGGGCCCACTGTGCCGTCTCTCAGCCTCCAGTCAAACGCTGGCAAGTCCTCCAGTCCTGTCATGTTCTGTCATGTACTGTCCTCACATCCCCAGCAAAACACATGTTGTAGGTCTGTAAACGGGGTGGGGGGGCTGACCTCAAACCCTCCAGCCCCCACCCCAGGTAAGCACCACCTTGCGGCTGCCGGCGATTCTCATTTGTTGTTATTTTTTTTTTATTCCTCAGCAGAAGGCTGTCACTGCTGTAAAGCTGGGGAGGGTATGACAAGTGCCTGGCTGGGAAATATCTGCCAGTTTCAGGATCTTTGGCTCGTGACTGAAGGAAGCTCGCCCTGCGTCGACATTTTTACTGACTGCTTATGAAAATTGAGGGGATCTGAAGCTGGAGCCAGCAGTCATTTTAGTGCTTACATCCATCCACCCAGACCAAAAATAATTTAACATCACAAAATGAGCTGAGCTCTCTTTGTATTATATTGGACTACGGGACACCTGACAAACTGGTAGATATGCTACAGCAGGGAGCTCAGGTATTTTTCTTAACTATTCAAATATATGCATTAGTTTCTGTGAGGTTCACTGGGAATTTACGTGGTTGATATCAAGAAGCAAACAAACAAAACAGTGATTTGTGATTATTCACCCTCTGAGCTGGGTGGAGAGTTTAAAAGGCTTCATTCAAGATGATTGATTGATCTACTGACCTTCTGAGGCTTTTTGTTTATTGGTGTGTATACACCGGGTTGTTCCCACAGGCCTGTGCTTTCAGTGTGGGACAAAAAAAAACTCAAAAAATTCTGACTTTTTTTGGTCCAGAATACATACACCAGCACAGACATAAGGGGACTGTTAATTCCTAGATTTAATCATTTCTGTACAACATGACTGACCATGCCATTTTAATCAAAGCTGTATGACCGTCTCCAATTGAGCAGATGGAATCTCATAAAAGGTTCATTTTATTTTTACCCCTTTAAATATAAGCATCTGATGAGAGTATCTGGGGGACGAATTGTAAGCAAGCACCGTAATGTACACCATTTAGCTTCTAAATGACACAGCCAGCTGTGCTGTGATGGTTATTATTATTATTGTGCTTTGTAATTTGAAACATGAGCACCACCTATTGGCGATACTCCTCTTCGAATTGTCTACTAGAGGATGATTACCAAAGTTCAAATTTCATAGATACACTCAATGCCATCATGAAAATTAAGTAAGAGTACAACCATCTTCTTGGTGAACAGGTCGGAAACTTTATATGTAACCTTGAAAAAAATCTATAAGTGCTTTAACCTGTTTTCAGTTCCTTGTGAAGCAAATAGGAATAAGCTTAACTGAAGTGTTTCCCACACGTATGCGTATCGGCAATGAGTTTGTTGAACTGATATTCCTAAAACCATAATGCCTCTTTAATAGCTTTCTTGTTTTATATTCATCATTATAACTGTCTTTATTATTATGATACAGGCTATTTACCATAACATACTAGCTCTGCTTCTCTCAATGCAGTGTGGTTTATAAAAATTTAAAATATGTAAAGTTGCTGTTTTAAAAGATTAATATTTTTTTAACAGGGTTAATTACCCGGGCTGAAGCCCAGAGGCGTTCGATTAAAAAGGGCCCCAGCTAAGCGTGTTTAAAACATTTTAAACTGTCTCCTGTTTTACGGGAAAAATAGAGTGTGTCCTGTTTTGAACTAATACAGGGTGCGATTTGTCCTTTTTAGTCTGGACAGAAAAACAGTTTAATCCAGAAAGTGCAACCGACTCACCCTCAAGCATTTTTCTAAATCTTTTCATCCAGGGGACCCCCCCAGTCGACAGCTACCCTGACAGCTCAAACAGCCCAGGGGCCTCTGATACTGGTAATGCACCTCTGTGATTAATATTGTCTGCAACCTGAAGCTAATGCTGTCTTTCCATCTCTCCACAATGCAATACTGTTAGATGAAAGTGACCATTTAGCCATAACATGAGGAAAGATCGCCATCTTCTGGCAGACACTGCAAATAGCGACATACCAATATTATTTAAATAAATCGGTGCATAAATGAAAAGAACCTTTGGCCTCCAACTTGGTTAGCATATTTTTCATAAAATAAGAGTATTAAGTATTAAAATATACATTTTTACATTGCCATAAAAAATACAGTAGAGACAATGTGTTGACATTAAACTGCACCTATTGCCCTTTGGAAATATAATCGCATATCAGAACTGCCAAGGGCTGGATAGCCTATATAATTTATTAATAAAAATATGTATGATTATACATTTATAAACATTTTAAATTAATTTATTTGGGGAACCTGGGGGGAGTAGAATTCCATGGTAGGAATACTCCATTTTAACTACAGGTTCAGATGCATTTCTCTAATGGTCCCTCCCCTCCAGGTCCTATTTTGTCCACAGAGTTGATGTAATCCACACCACATCCATGTATCGATATTCTTATTCTGGTCACTGACTTCTCTCCTTGCCTGTCCCTCGCACTGTACATATTCATTCTGTTATGGGGATTACGTCCATGTTTAAATATTTAAAAAGTACTTTTTTATTCCAAGTGTCCTTACTCAGGGCAAGTTTTACCGTATTAAATATATTTCGAATTGTCCATCCGGATAAATCGGTTTCAGGTTAAGTGCTTTCCTATGCTTGACTTGCACTTGAAAGCTTTATGTTATATCATCTCTGCTTACTTTATTGCACTACTGCTTTTAATGTATAAAATCAGCTCACAAGGCAGTGTCCATTCATCTATATTATTCTTAATTTGCAGGAGGAGAAAGACACTGAGACAGAAATATAAAGATCATCCAGTTCCATTTCGCTGCCCTCTTGGGTCCTGCTGCTAGTTACACATCTTGTGAAAGAGTGGGAGGTTCACATGCATGTCCTAAACATGTGACATCATGGGTTTTTCTTACTGCAATACACTCTGCTCTTTTAGCATACTCAAAACCCAAACTTTTAGGGGTTTAGCCCCCCCCCCCCCAAAAGCTGTTCACAGCGTGACGTTTTGGCGTGAAACCTTCACATCCCCAATGCTCATGTTTTCTCCTTGTGTCTCAGTTCGAAGCCTCTACATTGATTGCTTTAAACTTATGAATTCCTTCAGGGAATGGATTTCACCACCAAGTCTATAAGGAGCCTGAGGTCACAGGCAGCGTCGACGATGAGCACAGCATCTGAAGTACTGGCGTTCTCAGAGGACTGATCTACTGTTGTGTTTCCCTTGCCGCTGTCCATCTGCTGAGCCTTTTTCAGTGGCGACACTGCAGCACTCCTAAGCTGTCCTGGAGAAACACAGTCAGGCTCGGCTCTGTAAGCCGCATAACAGGTTTGCAACACTTAACCACTGGGATTATTCACTGCTTAGGATGCAGTGCCAGGAAAAATTTCACTACACTTTTCATTTAACCGGAGCGGAAGTTGACTTTGTGGACTGATGAGTCAAAATTTGAAGTATTTGGTCCCAAAAATTGTGTATTTGTAAAATGTGACAGCGTGAGTTTTGTATGTGTAGTTCCTAGTTTAAGCCTGGCGGTGGCAGTGTCAGCTATTAGGGTTGCTTTCCTGGTGACAGATCTTTGCAAAATCCATGGCTCTTTGTAGCATACTTAAAAGGCATGCCACTCCACCCGGATCACTGCTGCTGCTTCAGTACGAAAATTACCCAAAACGAACACAACCTCAAAAATTGTACAAGAACTATCTTGAAAGGAAGGAATATGAATGATCCTTTGCACTAATGACCAGTCTGCCCAGTCTGCTCGGTCCCGTAGAACTTGTGTGAGATAGATTGGACAGAAGAGGTGAAGCAAAGCATCCCGCCATCACTCTTCAGCTCCAGACTGTTAACAAGGTAAATCTTCCTATTTTCAGGAGTCAACCATTTAGGCACAATTTTGTGTATTGGCGCAGACTTGTATATAGTGACGAATTCATAGGAAAAATATGCACATATATATATGTGTACACTTGCTTATATTTATATATATATAAAAATATAAGCAAGTGTACGCAAACTTTCTTGCAGGAACACTTGCACTTTCTGCATTGTTTCTGCACAGAGCCTCAGTTTCCATTTCTCGTTGGTTCCCTTCCGGAACAGACCCAGGTTATCCACCACAGAGCCATCCACTAGGAGGGCTGAATTAGTTTGCTCTTCCTGCTTCTCTGGGGGTCACTCCTCGAACGATTTTTGTTTTCCAGTTTTCTTCATCTGTTCCTTTTTCAAACAGTCTGAATTACTTGTTAGGGTCAATAGTTCTCCGTGGTGGGAAATTTCAGCGGGGTGCTCACCATTAGTTGTAGCAAAGCTAACTTTGTGTACAGTATGATCCCAGTAGCTTTTAATTGACGCTTACTGCCAGTGCCATCACCTCACTGTGTAACAATGTCCTGATCACAGAAAATAAATGGCACAAGGGTGTGAGGGGCCATTGGTAGTGTGATGACCTATAAAGGGAACCACTTGTATTTGTAACATTGCTCTAATAAGTGGCTTGACTCAAGACATTAATACTGTTCCACAGCATGAAATACTGGTTCAGCATCAGTACTGTAATATTTTCTGGCTCAAAGCTATGAGGCCCTTAAACCTATTTGCTTGTGTACATTGTTACCAAAATATGTAAAACTATAAAATAAAATGCGATAGACATCTCTGTAGCTATCTGAGCCTACTGGTGAACTGCTAAGAAATAAAAAATAATTACATGGGGATTACTCTGTACAATATTACTAGAAGCGAATAGTGGAGGCAGCCAGTCTGGGTAGAAAAGAACAGGACCAAAAAATAGAGTGTAATGCTTTATTCATACACTATAACGCTCTGTTTATAACTTACATAGGATATGCAGGTCTGGGTTTTTTTTTGTAAAAGCACAAGTTGCACAGCACTAAAGCAAACCAAAGGAATAAGCACACTTTAAAATTTAGCACCAACATGAATGATTCATGTAGCAGCCTTCCAGGTAACGTGCCTCAAAACTCCACTGTAGCTACATACACTCTTCGCTTGGTTTCCTTCAGTCCTGGCTTACATTTAGTCATTTTAGAAAGCAGCATCGGGATACACTGATGAGAAATACACAAATGCAGTACACAGCAACACACAAGCAAAGCCGAATGCTTCCGTACAGACTAGCATCGTATGGATGGAGAGGCCGCGGAGGGCTGAGGCGTCTCCGATAAAATGGCGAGGCACAACGCGTGCCTCTCGCGTTTAAAGCTAGCCGGAAGAAATCTGAAAAATCGCATGGCAGCTCATAGCTGAAAAACCCTCCAAAACCGTACGTAAAAAAGAAAGGGGGGGGGGGGGACCAAACATTGCTATTGTTGAAGCGTTGAACCCTGTGAGTTATTATGATTGTTTTTGGAGAAGTATGGAGGATGTCAAAGTAGCTATGTAGGTGTCCCAGGTGTACCGGAACGGCCCGCGATAAATTTAATTACAAAAAAAACGCAGTTCACGTAGGCGAATGCAGATATCGCACGGAAACATCTAACAGTTTAGTAACAGTACCTGTTTTGTTTAAAGTTAGGCTTGTACCATATCTTTATGATTATACATTGTCACTTTAAAATGGTGTTATATACAAGTGTACTTGGATACAAAGGAAACATCAACCTCATATATACTGCATATGTTATATAAAAAAAAGTACATTAAAAATGCTTTCCTCGCCATCTTCCTTGTCACCTGGAAGACAAGGAACTCAAACACGAAATACTTATGTTTTTAAAATGTATACCATTTTCAAAATTCAAAATATAGTAATAATAATAATAATTGTTAATAATAATAAACAGGTACCAGAACATTTTTGTGTCTAAAAACTACTCATCTTACAAATAAAATCATCCACTTCAGTGATTGTTTTCTTGAAATGGGCTGGCATAGCTGGACCCTGTGGTGGCTTCTCACATACATGTATAGCCAGAGAAATAGCACGAGGTCCTAACAATGACTTTGATGTCATCTCACACTGGCTTTGCGATTTGTTATCTTTCACATGTCTTTCACATCTTCCTGTGCCCAAGTGAGGTCACCTATCGTAAACCAAGCAGCTCAGAATAACTATATGTACATATCAGATCAGGTGTGTTCTTCCTGTATTGGCTTTGTCAGCTTCCCGGCTGATTCCAGCAGCTGTGAATATATTTACACATTTCTGCTACTGCAGGATTGAGGCTGACCGATCTATCGGACAGATCTCCTGGTAGGCCGTGTGCCACCCTGTTTCAAGTCTAGCTGCCCTACGACAGTGGTCCCTGCTGGTAAATAAGAGAGGTGACCTGCTGCTGGTGAGATAGGGACAGTGAGCCTGAGCAGTTATGGCTTACTGAGCCAGTAGGGGGTAGCAGAGAGGCAGAGGGGGAAGCCTGGAAAACATCCCAGATACAAGGGCAAGGAACATCTGTGTGAAGCTCCTCTGGATTCAGGCAGGAGGTCATTACGTTAGTTTTGTGTATATTTGACAAACAGTTTCTTCACTGTATTGTAACTTCCTCTGAAAGTTGCCATTCGCTCTTACCCCCTCGTTAAACCCAGCCTTTTATCACACTATGATCCCATTGTGGGCATGATTCTTCACCACTGGCAGTTGTTTGTGTCACAGGCTGGAGAGAGAATGGTTGTAAAATTCTGTGTGTTGTGTGACAGCCACCAAATTTAACATCTGCAGATTCTATAAATAAAAAGTACAACTTTAAAATTTTGTCCTTCCATAAAGCATAAAAAAAACAGTACATATGCATTTACCGCACCATGAATTAATGCTAGCGATAGAGGATTTCTCCAGCACCGGGGGAGACTCAGAACTTGGCCTGTTTTAATTTGTCGATGTGGTAGCACAGCTTCAGCGCCGGGCCCAGCTTCAGCCCCAGGTACTTCATGATCATGTCGCTCTTCAGGAGCAGCAGTGCGTAGCCATCGATCTCCTGCCAGAGACGCACAGGCGGGTCACCAAGCAGAAGGAGGAACATCCAGGTGAGTAAGCAGGAGCAGATGGAAATGGGGGGGGGGGGAGTGTTCAAGGACATGGACTCATAAAAGGTGGCTAGAAGGGGCCCGCCCAGGTTAAGGTGTTTAACTTAGATGGTTCTAGCAGAAGATCGAGCTATATGGATGGATTACAACAAAACGATTTGTTTTTGATCATTATTATTATGATTAGCAGTTAATTATGACGGAAACTAGGATAGAGACACTGTCCATACATTATAGTTTAGAATCACAGATTTGGTGTCATGGCGTCATACGTGTTTTCTGAAGACCTCCACGTGTGGGCCTAGGGCGAGCGGGTCGGCGTCCTTGACGAACCACACCACGTCCTCCACCGTCCAGGTGGAGGGGTCTTTACTGGGAGGGGGCTTGGACTCCTGGGACTCCGGGGAGGGGCTATAGGCTGCAGAGAAGAGAAATGAGCCCATTGAGTCAATCAGGGTCATGAAAGAATTCCTAGGATCCGAGATGAGCTTGGCTGGTGTGTTCAATCTCAGGAGAACAGAAGTGCTGTTGTACCTTCATTTCTTAATTTGCTAGAGACGGACAGTGTTCAATAAATATAATTTATAAACACACAAGCAGTCAAAATTTTGGACACACCTACCCATGGAAAGGTTTCTGTACTATTCTCTACATTTTAGAATAATCATACAGACAATAAAACTATAACACAACATATATGAAATTATGCCCTTACCAGAAAAGTATTAAACAAAAATAATAATTTTTTGGGTGGAGGGCTCTGTAGGTTCTGACTCAGAAGGTTATTGGTTCAAATCCTCTGGTTGACAGATTGATCCCACCTTTGGGCCCATGAGCAAAGCCCTCAATCCCAATTACTCCAGGGGCCAGGCCGCCAGTTTGATGAGGTGGCCTCCTGGGATGCTTTTCCAGCAGTCCTGAAGGAAGTCCGCATATGCTGAGCACTCTTTGGCTGCTATTCCTTCAGTCTCTAGTCAGATGTCTCCAAAACCATTTCTACAGTGTTTAGGCCAGTTGGCCAGGTCATGTGATGCAGCTATCACTCTCTCTCCATTGTTGGTGGCTTGACGTGTCCAAACCTTTGACTGGTATTGTGTGTGTGTGTGTGTGTGTGTGTGTCTATACACACACACATACAAAGCCGTAATCTATTAAAGTTGTGCGTATGGTAAGAGAAACAATATGTTGTATTTTATGAAATATAAAATTTTATTGTCCAGCATGGGGTCACTATGAGACATAATAGCTTGATTGGCTTGGCCATCTCACCACTTCTGTTTCCTTCCTGGAAGGTGCTGGGGCTGGCCGTCTGTCTGCACAGGCCCGAGGGGGCGGAGCCTCCTGGGAATGGCTGGCACACACGGTAGCCGTACGGCTTGGGCGGATAGGGTGAATTCATGGTGTTGAAAGCAGAGTCGCTGGGGTCCACCGAATACCGCTTGGAGTCGATCGGGTCAACCAGGTAGTCCTCGGGCATAGAGGTGTCTGCTGTGTGTGAAGCAGAAGGTGGGAGGGAAGAGCAAGTATGAGGCGGGGTCTGTATGGTCTGACAGTGTTTCCTAAGCTGGTCCTCGGGGGAACCCCAGACAGAGTTAAAACATGGACTGTCTGACTGAGAGCTGGGAGTCAGCAAAAACATGGACCGTCTAGGGGTCCCTGAGGACTGGGTTGGGAAACACTGGTCTAACAAACATAAAGGCCTGGTCCTGCTGGGAAGAGCTGCCATTAAAGCTGATAGTTTAGCCAGAGGACTCAAAATGCTATTAGCTTTTTAGCTATATAATTAGTTCTTACAGGATAAAGGATATAAAGACCCCAAACGATCAACGGGTTTGCCGACATCGGTCATGGATACCGTGTTTGTTTAGTTTTTTTTTCTTGGATGGATATTGGAACTCGTGAATCAGGTCATGTGTGTGCGTAATCTTCGTTTTACCTTTAGTTGCTAATCTTTTCAATGTGCTTCCCATATTTAGATAACCGTATTTTGTGATGATCACCTTGACGACATTTTAAGCAATTATAACCAAGCAGATGTGTCTTAATTAACATAAACCATTTGCGACACTAAAACCCTTTTGGCCTCATAGAATGGTTTCGCTTATTACATTTTCCGGTAAATAGAAGCATAGGTGTACCAAAACTAATGATAGTTTTGTAACTACTATTCTGTGCACCACATTTAAATAATTTATGCCTAACCTACTTAACCTTTCTTTTCAAAACTCATTTAAAATTAAATGAATCATGTAAATGGGGGCAGTGTACGCGGTTAATTTTAAAAACATGCATGGGCAAGAAAGTTTCTATATTAAGCACATTAAGGCAGACAGACAGTGCAGTTCAGGTACTTAAAGGCACGGCAAAGGTCACATGACCCCCCTACAAGTCTGGTCTTAAAGGCTACATTTTGCAACAGAAGCTAATGTTACTGAACTGAACACTATCCAGTGTTTTAAGCATTTCACATACGTGACTGACATAATTGTCACCTTTTGCATGGACAGGAGCGTTTTTAATCCCACTGCCCCTCTCGACCCAACAAAGAAATTAATGGTTATGGGAATCAGCTCAGTCTTATACCCCTGGCCGCTGGACTTCCTGTCACACAGAAGTCAGGTCATCAGCACAGGTGGCCCACAGGGCTGTCTGCTCTCCCTGCATCACAAATAGTTTGACATATCAGCGCCATTAAAATCCCCAAATATGTAGATGACATAGAGATGGGGCTCATCTCTGGTAATGAAGAAGCATAACGCCATCTGGAAGTAAACAGAGCAGTCACCTGGTATGCTAACAGTGACCTCTAGCTCAGTGCAGTTAAAATACTCAAATTCGTAGTAGACTTCAGGCACCTGCAGAATACCGAATTCTCCATATACATCAATGACCAAGAAACAGTCATAAATGACTCATTTAAATTCCTGGGAACCAATATCTGCAGATCTCTAAAATGACACATTAGCACAGATCACCTCATCGTGAAGGCTTATCAATGACTATGACAGAGCATCGTAACAAAGGCCTCTAAGATAGCTGGCACCGCCCTCCCCTCTGCTGAATCCCCGTGCACCCAGTGTAGCACCAAATGTGCCAATAGGGTGACAACAAACACAAGGGCTCTTTCAGCTATTACCTTCTGGTAGACCTTTTAGATCATTCATGTCCAAAATTCAGAGCAGCCCTCCTTCTGTGATTAGTAATGTGTGCCTTGTCTTGTGGTAGAAATCATTTGCACCACTTATTTTTGCACTATTTTTACATTTACTGAGCACCTACTCCACAACTTATTCCATAACCAGTACAGTGGTACCTCGGTATACGTCCTTAATCCATTCCAGATCCTTGGACTTGGACCAAACACGACGTATGCTAAATGAATTTTTCCCATAAGAAATAAAGGGAAAATGATTAATCCGTTCCCATGAAAAAAAATCCTATTGTTATTGCCATATTATACATTGATGGGGTTGTATAAAATAATCTAAACACTGCATAATACTAAAATACATAAATACAAAAGCAATTAGATGAAATAAAAGAAAAGAGAGTTATAGCACGGGTTGTTCACTGAATGGTAGCAACTGGCGCACTGATGCTCGTGGCCAGTTGTGGCTTTGTCTCAAGAGAGGTAAACAAGGGTAGCACGCGGTGTCATGACTCATTTTGACCCAAGTTCTAGCACGCGAGTCGTATTCCAAACAAAGTCGTATACAAGCAAAATTTTTCGTGTCCAAACAGGACATATACCAAGTTGGACTTATTCCAAAGCGGACATATACCGCGGTACCACTGTATTTGACTTTTTTTGCACATTTGAACCATTCTACTGTGCATTCTATGTTGGGGATCTATTCTGCATTCTGTTTGATCTGTTTATGACTCATAGCCTTACTCTGAATCACATTTAAATTGTAGGGGAAAGCATTCTTCTGAATTTTAATGATGAGCATGTGAGAAAAATAGTTACCTGTGACTGTCACTGAGAATTTTCCACAACCAGAATCACTCATTATTTCTGTTTTGTGTGTTTTATTTTGAAAATCAGGTTTTAAGTATAAGTGGGCCACTCTTAATTTTCACCTAATTTTTGTATTATTAAATGTATTCACAAATTCATATTGACCATAGCACTGAATGCCTAACGTTGTTCCCGTAATTACGAAGTGTTACCTTGTTCCTGTGTGCAACAAGGAAGCTGTCTTTGTTCAACCGATCTGGTAAACACAGCGCCAGTTATTTTATGCACTGTATTTGGAAACTAGCATTTTGTGTATCTCATTTACTGGAGCTGCAGGGATCTGTGTTGCTGAAAAAGAACCTTAGAATGTATTAAACACACCTTTGCTCTCCTTAACCTTAAACCTTCTTTTTTAGCCCACCGCTGCTTGAAACGGAAGTAACTATTTGTCAGCTTCACACTATGCTGGGTGCAGTTAATCTCGGGTACACAGAAACACTTGTGGTTAAGAAAATTGTTTGGTAGAATTTCCAGCAGAAACTAAAGATCAAACATGTGACCTATAAGTGAAAACCTCAAAGCAGGGTCCCATAGTCAGTCTGTAACACATGCAACATACCTCCGTGTGTCTTTGAGCTCAGGCAGTCTTTGTAAATTATTTACTAACTCAGTCAATGCTTTCCTATCCATTTTATTCCAAGGAACAAAGTAGCAAGCTTGATTTTTTTTAATTATCATTGTTGGAATATATCTCAGTGATTCTCTCATTGGTACAATACTATCTCAGCAGAAAAATTAAAAAAATTAAAAGTATAAAATGCTCTGTGCTATGGAAATGATGCAGAATAATTTAATTGTTTCATTTAAGGATGTTGTTGCCTCCATGCCTCTATTAACCCCACATACACACAGAACAGAACACAGGCTGCAGTCACTAAGGTCCTCTCCCATGGGAACATCACTGCTGCACAAGCCAGACTTCATCTCCATGGAAACTACTGCCAAGGCAACGAAACAGCAACAGGCTGCAGTCATCCAGGGTCATGCCTGGGTGCTGTCTACCCAAACAAACATGAACTTTAAGGGCACGGCTCTGTCCTCAAACATTAAGTAGCTCTATCAAAATACAATAATAAAATCTCTTGCTGCAAGTGAATTCCCACTATGAATTTTTAAGACAAAAGCCAGGATGCACAACTGGAAACATGCAGCTGCATGTCCTGATCTGAAAACATCTGTGGCACAGAGCCTCATCCTGCATGTGACCCTGTTGCTAGCCGAACAGCATGAGACAGCAGTTTTCTGACTTATGGAGTGACAGGTCTTACTGCCCCCGAGTTCCACATCTTGATTTCAACATCCACAGAGAGCCGGCGATCGGCAAACTGCTCGCTTACATGCTACGGGTACCGCAGGGTTCGCCATTCCTCAGTGCATTAATTACTGTTTCAGATTCAACTTATGGAAGCCCAGGAAATTTTACTTTAGCCAGATACTTTGTGAGGAAAAAGCATGGTAGCAAGGCTGAATCTCAGGTCAGGGTGTACCGTGATGATCAGATGAACACGCTTAATGTCAGTACTCCGCTTCAAACCTCCGTTCAACTTCAGGAGCCGCTTATGCAGTGCAAGGGCACAGGGAACAAGGCAGGAGACACCCAAGCATATATTTTTGGACTGAGGGAGGAAACCAGAGAACCCAGAGGAACCCACAATAAATGCAGGAGGAACATGCAAACTCCACATGTGCAATTGCTGGTGGGAATCGAACCCTAGTTCCTGGACTCCTAACCACCAAGCCACCATACCGTTCTCCTGGAAACAGTTTTCATTCCCTCCCGGACTCTCACAGACTCATAACCTGGACGGTTTAAAATAAATAAATAAAGATACCGGGACGGGACGATCATACACCGAAGCATATGGACATCTTAATGTCAAGGGCCATAATTCACCCAACTCAACCTCAACCAAGAAAACATGAGAAATAAACACAGGCTGCAAGCCTAAGAACCAAACTAACAGCATTTTTGTTACTCCTGACAAATGATCAACTCAGAGTGAGATCAGTTCAGAGTGAAACGCAGCAAAACGGCTGATTTTAGCCAGGCTAGTAAGACCGCTCTGTACACGAAGCTACATCATCACTGCTATGACCAGTCCTACACCATCCTACAGCACTGTCACTGTGCTCAGAGAGCTAATATGACTTACAGAGCACATTAACAGAAAACTCTCCAGCAACAGTTAATGGCTTTATTTGCAGGAAAACATCTACAATAAATAATACAGTGCTAACTTATGGACTGTTATGGGCAAAAAGTATTTATACTCTGAAATTAGGTTTGTTACAAAGAATAGTTGTATTTTTTAATGTGTATACATCAATGCGTATGCAGATGCTCCCTGGGCTACGTTCCGATACACCTATCGTAAGGCAAAAGTATTGTAAGGCAAAAATGTATTTTAATACAGTACACCTAACAAACATCCTAGCCTAGCCTACCTTAAACATGCTTACAACACTTACATTAGCCTGCAGTAGGGCAGAATCAGTAACACAAATTTATAATAAAGTGTTGAATATCTCATGCAATTTATCGAATAATGCACAGTGAAAAACAGAATGGAATTGGAATATCAATCGTAAAGTCAAAATATCGTAACAAGGAACATCGTAACCTGGGGAGCGTCTGTATATGTATGTACATGTCGTTATGCCCTTTTTTCCCCCCCCCGCAGGTGAACGCGGGAGGGGGAGGGGGAAGCCGGAGCACGTACTGGAGGCCGCGTTGCCCTCACAGCCCTTGTCGGCATGGTGCCGCACGAACTGCTGGTCGCTGAAGAGGTTCTCGCAGTGCAAACTACGGCACAGTTTCTTCAGGAAGCGTAGCACATAGCCAACACTGTTCACCACGGGCAGACTGAGAAGGTGTTGCTTCCCATCAAATGTGGCTGGAAGCAGAACGACAAAATAAATGATGGAGTGAGTCTCGGGGTGGGGGGGAGGGGGTTACTGGAAAATACGCACAGAAAATTGAACAGTTTTGCAAAAACACGATTTATGTATGCGTCCCTCCCCCTGATCTGGTAAACAATACAACTTGTTTCTTGGCCAACAGGTGGTGTAGTAGTTAAGGACTGAAGCTGCACACTGTATATTGCAGACTCGTCTCTCCAGAGGACTGAAATGTCAGCTATGAGATCGGCGATTAAGCATGAAATTTAATATTGTGACAAAAAAGCAATTCATTGAACGTTTAAACACAAACCACTGTTAAGAACTGAAGACCTCCTAAGGTTCAGACAGGATGATATTCAGGCATCCATTCATGTTCAGTAACCGCGTTCATCCCAGTTATCTACATGGTGGCTGAGAGCCTCTCCCAGGAAGCACTGGGCATGAGACAGGGTCCATCAAAGTCAATGATTTGCAACTTTCAGCTTTATTTTAATAAATAATTCAGCTATTAATAAGAATTCGAATCAATTCAAGTTAGCATTTTATATATAAATAAATCTACTCATTTATTTTCAAAAATATTGGCAGTTACAGAATGTCAGCATTGACTGAACTTTTAATGTCAGGTGTCCATCAATACTGGATTATCAGGAGATAGCTATCATTCCTGTAAATATTCATAACAAATCTCCTGTAGTGAAACATTTACAAACACATCACGTTAAATAAATATAGAATTATTCATAATCACATCAGAACGACTGGAAGTTCTTAACGAGAAGAGGCTAACATCGAGGCTTTAGTTAGCAAGGGTCTATGCTTATTGTCGTAAGATTCCCATGAAGCTAATCTTACAACCCAACAGCTATAGGATAAAACTGCTGCCTGATTCTTAAGACTCGCGGATTTATCTAAAACCGCTTTCTTGGCTTTGTGATGGAATTCTCGTGTTACGCGGGTGGATTGTTTTTAGCGTAGCTACCAGTTGGCTAGGTGCCTAGCTTACCCAGCCGACCTGCAGGACGCAGGAATGACCCTTTGGGACAGAAATATAAAAACTTACAGCTCCCCCGTGCCTCCTGTAGATGGCCTTGCGTATGGGATTCTAGTTTAATGGTTGTTTAATAATGGACTCCATCACTGCAACCAATGAGTTTTGTACGAGTAGGGCACGAGTAGTACACATATTCGTATGAACGTTTATTGACAAAGGCGAAACCTAAATTCATAATTAAATGTTCAACACAAAACATTATGCAAATTGTTGCTATTGGCTACAGCTAATGTTTGTTACAGTCAGTCAAAAATCGTTGATTTGGAAACACTGGTTTCCAAATAAATTACACCCACACTGTATAAGCTGATAAGACTGACACTGTCTGTCAGCTCTCTTATACCCAACTCAGATATGTTGCTGGAAGCACATCCAATGTACTAACACATTTAAGACGACATCATCCAAGTGTTTGTACGGCCAGAGCAAGGCAGAGACAAGTTTGTGTCCCTGTGGCATCTAATGGACTTGTGCCAGGAAATTCAGACTGGGCAAAGAAATAACGCCTATAGGGCTCTATATCGCTACAGATATGTGATTATACTCAATAGTAGTTCACTGTGTTTATGTTATATACAATACATATATATATATATACATACATATATACACATTTCAAAACACATCTGGTTTCCCTGCTGTACTGAAACTGTACCGAACCAGGAACCCAAAATTGAGGTTTGTACTGAACTGTGAATTTTATGTACCGTTACACCCCTTTTTACTAGGGTAAGAAGAATAGCCTAACATGAAAAACACATAAAAAATATTTTTAAAAAGTGCATATAAAAAGAGGCAATTGTGCCTTGGTGGAGTAGCAGGGGGGGGTGCGTACCTGAAATTTTCTCGCCACCGTACCCCTGCGTGAGCAGTGAGAACACGGCTTTCTGCTGGACAGCACTGTCAATGCAGCCCTGCACCGCCTGCTGCAGAACCACGGAGGGGCGGTCCGGCCCAAAGTGGTCTGGGAGCTGCTGCACTTTTTTCCTGTCAAGATTAGGACCTGTGTTGGCTTGCTTGTTTATATAAATGCAGACTGCGGACACAATACAAGGAGGGGAGAGAACGCAGAGATATTAGAGGTCAGGCATTGGACAAGAGGCCACAGTACCAGCAAAAATACTTAAGAATCACAAACGTGCTACCTTGCTTGTGCATGAAAAATCACACACAGTAATTTACAGATTTACTGGGTTACCACTAACAGACATCTCCACCAGGTTAGCAAAATTTTACAGCAGCCATACTAGGGTTTACAAAAGGACACAATGCAATAAGAATGAAAAATCAGTGCGATTCCACTGGACAGAGCCCACTTATAAAAATCACAAACACAGTTCAGTCAGGATAACCGCGAACAAGTCAGCGGTTTCTTGTCTTGTGTTTACAGTGGTATGAGCTCTGCACCTGAAATTCACTCATTTTCACAAGTCGGTCGTCATCTATAAGTATACACCGGCGCTTATTTTAAATCACCTCTGCATTTTACTGCAGCAACGTAGGAACTGCTCTCACAAGCAGGACAGAAATAAAAGATTAAATAAGTTTTACAGAGCTTCCCACAGACTGCAGGGCACTGCCTTGTGCTCCAACTGGCCTCTTAAGTAATTAACCATTTGTTTTGTTAAAACTGCTGACTAAACCAAACTGAGAAAATCCTGCTTAACTGTGCAATGTGATTTCTCAATAATGCAAAATCAAATGTGTGTAATGGTGACAAGATGAATGCATCATCTCAGTTAATAAGGGGTCCTCGGTCATTCTTAAACAAAGTTCAAAAGGTTAACTAGCCTTATCAAAGTCTGATTCCAGATCCAGAATCCAGGTGATTAGTTGCAGCTCAATTAAACCAAAAAGCTTAATTATTGCAGTGGGTGCAGAGTAGCGAAAATATAACTAAGAAACTACAACAGTGCAGGAAGGGAAAAAGAACAGTTATCAGGGAAAGACCTCAGCTGGGCTGAAAACATGGACCATCAGCCTGTGAGAGCTAGAGACGAAGCCCTTTGTATTTCCACAAACCTCCTTGGGTACAAATTGCCTTTCATACAGACAGAGTAACTATAAAGACTAAAGAAGACTTTAACAGAATGTTCCAGAGAGGCACCTTGGCGCCCTCCAACAGAGCGAGATGAGAGGGTAGATGGGGAGGGTGTTGATACGCTGAGACCAGGCAGCCCATAGGTGGTGAGAGTTCTGGAGAGCAAACGCCCCAATCGCGTGTACCGGAATGAGCGGCGTGGCAAACGTGGGAGGGATCCTAACAAACCGATGTCTGCCGAGCGTGCTCCCGCCACTGCCACGTGCTGTCCCTTTAAACGGTTACCCATGGTTACAGAACCCCCCTGCAGAGTGGCCTCCCCACAGCACAGATCAGCTGCCTTTAATGGCCCCTCTGGGATGGGATATAGCGACCTTGTGCCCTGTAAACATTTTGCTTTGCGGGAAAATCACATCTAAAGAACACGCATTACAGAGATTACGTTGGCATGCTTGGAGTCAGTGTGACACAAAGATCTAAAAACGTGAACTGCTGGTATTTTTCTATACATTTTATATATATTTACACACACACATTATATATTCATATATGACTTGCTGATACCACAATCAGTGAAACCGATACTTATTTTATCTTTCATTTCATCTTTTGAAATCGGCACCCCCGATTAACAGTCCCACACTGACTAAGGCTTATAAGTTCAAAGCAGACACCCAACGATTCAATGTGAATATGACGGTTCTGCATAGCAGCCTGCAGAATACAGCACGATATCATAACGACACATCGGCTTTAATTCGGACAAGGTCGAAAGGTTGCGACCTTCATCCAAGAAATGAGACGCTGTCAATTCATAAAAGCCATTCGATCCCTCAGGCTGATCATCAGTTTTTTTTTTTTTAATGGTGTAAATTTCAGAAATGCACTTCAAACGTGACATGTAAAATGAAACGGGGGGGGGGGGAACCTGAGGCACACTCCCAATCTGTAGGACAGAAAGAGTATTCCTGCACCAGCTACATTTAGACAATCTTCAAACATACTGCGATTCTGCCAAATTCTTTTATATTTCAGTCTGCCCTGCCTTAATATAGGAGCCAAAAGGGAATCTGCAGCATTATTTCAAAGGCTCGTAATTAATTTGCGAATGCTGGAAATTCCCCAGCTGTTATTTTAAATTCATTTCCAGCTTCGAATATTTGTGACGGACATTCAAATATTTGATCATTCATGACCAGTGCTCAGAAAATGCATTTTTCATGTCCGGAGCGCAAAGATGAATTTTGGTTTTGCAGCTTACAGCCCACGAGAGAAGGAGGTAAACAGACAGACGTGAAAGCGAACAGAGGATGGAACATTATCAGCCCGAACCGGGAGCGGAAAGCACAGCATATCGGCAAGCTTAGGGCTGCTGAGGGAACGAGCCCATGGCATAACACCGCTACCCAGTATGTGCGTTTTTATGAAAGCACCGGGACTCTTCATTTTAAATTCAAGAACATATTCCCGGGAAACAAAGCACCTTAACTAGCGCCAACAAAGACAATTAAACTGCAACCCCCATGGAGGAAAATGCAGACGTCTGATTTATTAGTATTCAGACAAGAAAACAGGCCTTTTGTTAGGAACACAAGCGCGGCCCCTCCCCCAGGACAAACCACCCGGAGCGACTGAATCAATCCTACGGCGGAAAATTCCCGCTTGCACCCAAATGCCAGTTCCTGCATACATCTGGCACGCCGGCACTGCACTGAGAACCTCAGGAGATGGAGAGCAGGAAGACGGGAATAAGGGCGACCGGCTGCCCCTCCCCCATCAGACCTCTCCGCATCCCGCTTGCAACGCTGCTTTGTTCCTCCCATACTACTGTTCATTCAGCAGGATTTCCTCCTGCCTGTAGTGATGCGTGCAGCAGTTACGCACGTGACCACAGGTGGCGTTGTGCCTAGCGGCTACACAAGCAGACACCCTCAAGACATATCAGATGACGGTCATTGTGCTTACAGAGTGACAGGGCTGCTGTGTGTGGATTATGTTTCTTCACATTGTGTAGACCAAATGTTCCCCACAGTGTCTTTTGACATTGTGGGGGATCATTTTTCAGGTCCCCACAAAGATCTGTGAATGCAATCAAAAAAGTAAAAATGCCAAAAGTTTGGATACTTATGGTTAAGATTAGGGGTGGGTAGGGGTTAAGGTCATCATGTTGGGACTAGAGTTTTCCCCATAGAAATGAATGGAGAGTCCCCACAAAGATATAATTACAAACCTCTGTGTGCGTGTGTGTGTGTGTGTGTGTGTGTGTGTGTGTGTGTGTGTGTGTGTGTGTGTATATACGCCTTCCTGAGTATATGCACATGTTCCTCTTCTGGGACTGGGAGGAGTTTAGCTGCTCCCATGAGACAAAGACAGACAAATTGTTTTACTGATGATTTTTGTTTGTGATATTTTCTGTCATTGCTCTACACAGCTAAGCAGACAGGTTTCAAAACCCAGGACCAGCCCGGAGCTCAGCATACACGGCGCGATCAGGTCACGTGCCCATGGCAGCAGAAAAACGAGGGGCGGAGCATGAAGGCAGGAAACATGTGCCCTCGGTATCAGACGCCGTGCCCTCCTCACTCAGTCACGGGACGGCAGCAGACGCGATTCCCTAGACATAAGCAGCCGTGCAGTGCTGTGCAGTGCTCCGCTTCCTCCACCTTCACGCCGTCTTCAGAGTTACAGCTCTGCAGTAATAGTTGCGTCAGGAGACGCCTCTCAGTCATGGCCAGAGATCTCTCACCATCGTCGTTTACTCCGCGTTTTAATTACTGTGCAGCAAACTGCTGCTGATCTCTGAAAGGGCCTCGGTGCCCTTGATGGTAATTCATCCTAAAAACTTAATTATATCCTCCTGGGGATGGGGAGGGGTGCTGAGACTTCGATATGACTGATCACCGTGGAGGGGAGCGACAGCCACTTTGACCTTGAGGTTGAAGTCTCTTGTAATCATTTGGTTGAGCTTTAATTAAGCTGACACCTTCTGGCTCTCCTTCATTTTATCAAACGGATGGACAATAACACACAACAGCCCACCCCTGCCAAAATGCCAAAAAAAAAAAAAGCCAACGTAATTCTTAACACTCGATGCCCTACGCGATGCCTTCCGTGTTTGCAGGGGCCAGACTTTTCCGAGACCGTGTAAGGCATGAGCAGGGCGAACAGCAGCCACGCCTAGTGAAGGGAAACCAGCATCACGCTGAGAAAGAAAGGGCCCCCATCTAGATCTCAGTGTGATGAAGCACTTGAGAAAACAGAGAATGAGCATCAAAGGGACACATTCGCCTGTCACCGAGGTCAGCGCCTCTTTCAGCTTAATGCATTACTTCACGTCTCCCTTAATTTCGGAATTAAGGCTTGGCGTCATAACCGGTGGTCCAAAGTCAGACATCACAATATCATTTTTTATTCCAATGAACACAAATGAAACAGAGAAGCACCGATGTCCATATTTTTTCCCTGGACGTGATAGGATGGATGTCTCATAACACCAGCAGTATTTGTTTTGGAATGATTTCGAAATGAGATTTTTGCTGTCTGTGACTTCTTTGGGGAGTGTGCTAAACCTACAGTCTGAAAACACATGGTCCGGGCTTCAGTGACCGCACAGTCGCAAGAGAGGAAACGGTAGGTGAAGGAGGACAGTTTGAACGCTAAAAGGTTCACGGTAAATGACCAGCTAACTCAATATCTGCATTTACTGTATATACTGCATAGTTTAAGCATCTTTCCACTACAGGCAGAAATAACCTACATGCTCCCATGCAGTGAAGCCCACTGTGACTTGACAGAACATGACAGCCGACGTCTACCCTCTATTTCTGACCCTGGGAAATGACAGGCCTGATAAATGTGTGTGTTTTTTTGCAGTTCTTCTCAGCACCCTTCATTTTCCAAATATAAAACTGGGTTGAAGGCCAGGTGATTAAATTTAATCTCCATGCCGGACGACAGGACGCAGTTCTCTGCAGGAGACTGATGGCGGTCAAATCCAATAAGGGGGTGAGTTCAAAACCCCTACTAGGGGTTTTTTAAAGCCTACCCTCTAGGAGGGAATCTAACTCTAAGACAGAGGCGGGGTTGTCACGCTGACATCACACTGAAGTCACAGGGCCTCCACGGGTCACTGGGTGGGCGGAGTCAGTCGATCGGCGGCCTATCCTACCTGTAAGCACCTGGGGTGTGGCTGAGTGTGGCACCGTAGCGGCATCCTGGGGGATGGAGCTCATGTCTGGCTCCGGCGTGCTGCTGGGCGGGGAAATGGCCAGCGGCGTCATCACCATGCGGGACTTCAGCTGCAGGTGGGGGCACACGGGTCGCCCGGTCAAACCAGTACCACCAGTGGAACTGGTGATAGTGATATAAATTACCCGTGTAGGAATTAGAGGCCGGACAGTGAGGCTGGGAGATTAAAGAGGGGATTGGAGCAGGAGACTGTCCATCCAGAGTTGAATTAGTGAGTCCGCTAAATCTGGGCGTCGAAAGTAGGACAAGGAGTTGAGAGACTAATTAGAACGTTTCGCTACGGCTTCTCAACTTCCGTCATTTAAAGAAAAGAAAAAAACATGGAAAAAAAGCTAGCAGTCGTTCTTGACTTTTGTCAGAAACGGCACGAGCTTGTGTGGACCAGGAGAAGCTGCTCTCTAACAGCAGGGGGGTTGGGGTAGCCGGCATACAGACATCCCTCCCCGGCTGTATATCGACAGCAAACTAAAAGCAAAACTGGAAGGCACACGATGGTCGCGTGCCCTCAGCGCCTTTCCGCTCCAGCGCCTTTCCGCTCCAGCGCGCCGCGCCTGCTTCCTTTTGGTCGACTGCCAAGGTGGGGGGGGAGGGGCGACGATGAACCCACACCGTTTCAGGATGTGTCGACCTTTTGCTGCAAGTAATGAGCTGCCAAACGACGGCGTGAAGAAAAGAGCTTTCGTTTCTGTGTGCCCCACCAATTAACTCGAAAAGGGAAATGAATAAACAGAGAGAAACCGCACACACTGCCGTCTGCGTGCCTAAAAATGCCCTTTCAGGGCTATACAGACCACCACAGACAAAGGAGTGCAATCCAGAATCCTAAGGTGTGCGTGCCGTGTATGAATAACATTACCAAATGTGGTCAACCAAAGGAATCAATTTTAGATATATAGTATAAAAATATAGCAGACCAAAATTATTTCAATTCGCCTTGTATCTACAGGTACCACACAACACCATACTGTCGGGTTTTCTTGGGACACAAGCGCTGGGAAACTGACACTGGTTTCCAGCTAGCAGTTGCAATGGTACTTCCACCCCGCCTAGGTTACTAGGGGGTTGTAACTGTACCCAGTTTTACTGGGTTTCATAAAGAGTATACTCTATATCAGCAGGCCAAGTGTTTCCCTGCATATCGGACCATCGATTAATGTCGCCTAAATGGCCTTTGGCTGGAGAAACACAAGCACACACTGCGAATAATTCAATGATAAATGTGCCCAATGACATCAACAGGAACGGAGATTCTAAATACGATGATGTCATAAAAAAAGAGAAATAAACAACACCCGTTGGCAGGTGGGGGCCAGGGGGAGCTCCGTCTGCTGCGATCGGTGTCTGCCTGCCGCCAGCCCAGGGGAAACACAACACTCCAGTGCCCCCGGTCATAAGCACCCCCAGCCTCACACTGACCTTAAATCCCGGCTTGCGTCCCCTCTTCTTCGGCACTTTTAGGGGTGACAGCGACTCTGTGTACCGGTTGGGAAAATCCATTTTGGGGACATTGCGTAGGGGGGGCCTCCCCCGCTTCCTGCCTGGTATCTTCCCCCTCTGGCCAGGGATGAAGGAGGGACCCACCGCCGGCGCCTGCATGTCACCGCCGTCAGCTTTCTGCACGGAGGCTGCGGGAATGCTCATCGAACCTGGAGAGAGAGGCGGGGGCGGGACACCTGCGTAAGTGAACCCAGAGTGCAGGGGGAGGGACGGGGGGGGGGGGCGGACATCAAAACGCAGGCCCGATGGGGTGAGGCCGGGGAGTGACAAACATNNNCGCAGGCCCTATGAGTTGAGGCAGGAGAGTGACAAACATCCAGCAACAGCCAGAGAAGCGGCCGCATGGATGCGTCGCCCCCGTGCATTTCACAGCCTTACAGGGGGAGAAACACCAGCCTTCAGGTCTGCAGAGAGCTGTAAAGGAAATGGCGAGAGAGACACCAAACCCTGGAGCATGCAGGCAGGGGTGAGGAAACGCCATCCGAAACACACACACAGACAGACAGAGAAACAGAAACCCTAACCACGCCATAACCACGTTTCGGCAACACCGCGCGTATAACCATGAATCACTCTGAAAGCAGCCAATGCAGTGATGGGGCACTGATCACGGAAACATCCCAGAGTCACAAAAAGAGGTTTGCAGACCACCCATCAAAGGCGACCCCCTTAGCCAGACTAAAATCTCTAAATATAGAAGCCACCTGCCAAAATCTGAGCACCCCCCACCGCTGCCACTGTCCAAGCTGGTGTGTAAAGGCAGCCCCCCCGCAGGGGGCTGAGTGAGGGCTCGTCTCGGGCTCCTTACCGCCGTGCCGCGCTTGCCACAGCAGACCTTCGCCTTCCCCTTCCCCTTCTGATGCCTGCACTCGGGGGGGCTCTCCCAAGCCCAAGCATGGTCTCCTGTTAGCCAACCCTTAAACCGCCCCCCCCCCACCCCCACCAGGCCCGTGACTTTAAACCCAACCCCCCTCCCCAGCTTCCTGCAGCTCTCATTAGGCTAATGCATTCAGCACAGGAGGAGGGGGGTTGGGGTGCGGGCGGGGGGGTACTCCATTTACCATAGTTACATCCATGAATTTCCATTACGGCGACAGCTTTGACCGCATCGCGTCCAGAAAGGCGGCCAACAGCTGGCTCTTGGCGACCCAACGCGCGACGTCGACGGAGCAATTTTAATAAAAGCATCTACATGAAAGAGAGCCTATGTGTGTGCGCGCATGTGTGTGTATACGTGCACGTGTGCCTGTGCGTGTGCGTGAGAAAGAATGTTTACATGCAGCGCTGCATAATACGAGGCCATTTCTTTCCCTTTAAATGTGTGGAGGAAAGCCTAAATTCTAGATCTTAAAATGGAAAGCAAAAACAAACACATACCATTTAAAAACGAGAGCCCGAGGAGAAAAGGAGGACCGTAAATCCCGCTTGGGGTCCCTTCCGCGTGAATCCCTTGACGATCGCCGCGGAGCGCACGTTGATGCTCGTCCCGGCCTCAGCTCTGCACAGTGGGGTCTAGAGCAAGCCAGCTTCCTCTGTCGCGGCCGCGAGCGTTCTGAGAGCTGTCCCTCTTCCGTCGTCATGGCAACAAGCCTCCAACATCCTACCGCCGCTCGTCTCCCGCTACAGTGTGGTCTCGTACGCAATTTTGCACACAGCACTAAGGAAATAATTACACTCAGAGACGAGGTCCAGGGCCAGCTCAACAACACAGGAAAATCAAGATATTTTTTTTTTTTGTCAGTAAAATTCCAGATGATCAGCATGTGTTATAATTAGCTGTAAAGCTTTCGGTGGCATTTGACCAAAGCAGTCCTATAAAATGCACATATTTATTTCATATTTTTATGAGCCACTAGGAGGCTTCTGTCCGCAGCCGAAGGAACGGGCAACGGAGCGATGTCAGTAAAACAAAATGTCTGCATTGCCCGTTTCCGCTGCCTTTCTGTGCGCTGAACGGCGGGTGAGAATGCTACTATTGTCAGAAGCAGGGGCAGCGTCCTTCCAACCCAACACGCACGGCGCACTCCTGCCACAATCCATCTTCTTTTGTTGTGGCTCAGATAACGATCAGTTGTTCGGATGAGGGGGAAAAAAAGAGAAAGGATATCACTCAAGTCAATGATTAATTCCCCCCTGTAGACCACTAACAAAAAAAAAATCGCACAGATTCACCAACCCTAACCCTCTCTGCACCGCATATTCATAAAATAATTTTTGCATGACAGCTTATGCAGCAAATGACAGCAAAATGACAAAGTATCTGCTCTCCGACAACAGTGGATCTCTGTCAAGACAAGATGGCCGAAACGAGACCTTTAAACAAAACAAAAAACCTTTTGCAGGCAATTTCTACAAATGCAGTCATTATCTCAATCATAGATTAGACAATTTCGAGGGAATTACCCTAAAATCAAAGATAATGTTATGACCGTATACTATGTTGGACTAAAAATCAATTTTCAAGTAAACTATAAACGCGCAAACATATCTTTGGCCGTATTTTTCCTTTTGTCTATTTATATAACTTTGAAGGATGGGAAAATAATCACAACGATTCTTCAAAGCAGACACGTCTGGTGGAAAAATAAGGCGGTTTCTGCCGAACAATAAAATTTAACTCCAGGTCAGCTAGTCCCTAAACCTCTTTCAACATCCTTGCCAAGCTGTGCCCAGGACACTACACAGTGTGTGCCTTTTCATTGGCGCACATGGTGTCGTTTAAGGATTAGATGTCTGTGTGTTTTTTGAAGTGTCGTTTGACTTTATCTGTAAACGCTAAGCAGCGAAACAAAACTTTTATAAATAAATGGAAACTCAGAATCACTGATTCAAGCAAAGTGTGGAAGGAAGGAAGAATCAGACCACATCTGCCATCTGGAGAATTTAACACACGTGACAGACCAAAAATAAAACATGTCAAGCGTCGCGGATGCATGTATGTGCATGCGGGTGCATGCGTGTTATGATTTTACCGATTCTGTCCGTGCTTCATGTAGGATGGCAAAACAGGAACGGAATGGGAATCTCACAGTTGTGAAGATGGCTTTAAACGAAGTAATCAGGAAAACCACACACACACAACATGAAAACGGACACTACGTCTTGGAAAGGGCTACTTTCTGGGTACATTTTCTGGGACCACAATGGGGCGCTCGCCCGGCCAGTACTCTCTGGGTACATTTTCTAGGACTACAATGGGGCACTCGCCCGGCCAGTACTCTCTGGGTACATTTTCTAGGGCCACAATGGGGCACTCCCCCAGGCAGTACTCTCTGGGTACATTTTCTAGGGCCACAATGGGGCACTCGCCCGAGCAGTACTCTCTGGGTAAAATTAAATAGCCTTATGCTATTTATTTTATTTACACAACAGCTTGTCATTTTTGTCTCTACACGGTCGCGTGTTTACAATTCTCCTCTGCTCTCTGTATCACGCATGGCAGAGTTCCGCCCCGATGCGCGTGCAGAGACACGTGCACACACACACAGGTGAGCACATTCCCACCAGCGGACAGAGAGTGCGCGTCGGAAAATATGTCGCGTCAACCACCTGAAAAGCATATCTGCGTTTTTGAAACGTTCGTGAAAAAACGTTTTTGCTTAGTTCAGTTGTTACATTGACTGCTGTCATTAAAAGGTGCACAATGCACAATGAATCCTGCCGGTGTCCGTCTGCCCCCTCCCCCCCACTTGACTCCGTCCTGCCCCAGGGCATCCACACCCAGCCCCATCTAAGCTTGCAGATATTTAGAGTAACCCTCATTCTGGTTGATTACCCCTGGTTGATTTACTCTCCCTCTGTCACCCAGTAAAATCATACACCTGGGATCTCCTTACACTGCTAATGACTTTAAGCACAGAACCATTTTCTGCATCAAGCATGACTGGCTGAGGCCAAACATAAAACCTCTTTAAAATGACCTGTGTAGAGATCAGCTGCTTCTGGAAGCTTTAGATTAATTAACCAAGTAGGAAATTAAGATCTTTTTCTTTTGCACATTTGCCAATAACATTATTTCGACTAACAACACGTGATGATATTGTATAGTCGATGCTCTAAGAAAACATTTCTTTTAGCTCCTTTAGTTCTGTAGCTCTTATAAAGATTGTGGGTAATTTATTTTAAAAGCCTGTCTGCTAAATAAAATATTCCAATTTAGTTTAATTCATTAAATGGATATATGTAAAACAAAGTGCTGAACAAACATGCTGGGGACAGTATTAGCTTAATTTGATAGGGGATTCTGGTTGAAACCATCGCTAAAGCTGTTTATAAAGGCATGTGTGCATTTTTCATAAAAACAGCTACACATGGGAAGGCATCAAGTTCTAAGGATTGGATAACGTGAAATTAAATTATAAAGATTAGATTTCACGAAGTAGCGTCGAAATTCTCCTGTCTGAAGGGTGTTGACAACAGCCAGGGGAAATAATGTCTCTGCTTAAGATTATCATGTTAAATTAACCTTGCCTTTTGCTTATTGGTCTGTTTAATCTATTCAGGTTGCTGTAAGATCTATGTGGCATTCAGTTACTTGAAAAAAATTAAAAGGCTTATAGATTACTCACAATATGTATCTCTCTCTATATATATATCATCTATTGTGTTTTTCTCTAATCTGATTAAGACCGATCTTTCAGAATACCATATCCACATATTCCAGAACCAGATGTCCTAAACTGAATGGATCATAACTGACGTTCAGTCCGTGTTCCACAGATGAACCTCTGTTTACTTTATCAGACACCCCTCCTTCCCAAATATCTGTCTAATTACCAGCGATGGAAACATCACAGTTTACTCAGCTGTGCGATCATAATGAAAATGTCACTCCCTTCATGCTAATTGCGTAGTTTTGCATGTACTTGTATGTGTCTTGCTTCTTCTGGAGAAAGTGAACACAAATAATTTCTCTCTTCAACCTCACCAACTCCCATCTTCTATATATTTCCACCCTGGTAATTAAATCACTCAAAAGGAGAATTCTTCTTCATCAGGGACTGCTGTCGGTGCCATTTTAAACAGGACAGTTTTCTACTTTCAAAACTGCTCAGAATTACGAGACTGGACTATAAAGGAGCAGGTCACGATGTCACATCCCAGCGGGGGTCCTGATTTTGTACTTTAGACAACAGCACACACCTAAATTCCATTCATGAAATACCCAGCTCCACCATTAATGACAGATAAATGTTCCTTTAAAGTGCCTTTCAAAACACCCATGACTCCCCCAGGGAACAGATGAAGATGCAGAGCTGAACTGCAAAGGAATCAAAATAGAAGAGTATAAAGTATGAAACGAAAGGGGGTCAAAATACAAACAAAATCCAGAACGGTTGGTAACTGGTGGGAGATACAAAGAGTCAGCTTAATGGTGCGGGCAAAAGGGAGACCAAGGGGCAGTTAGGAAGACCAAGGTAAGTAGGAGGACTGACTCCAAACTGACATGAAAAGGGAAATGAGGACAGGTGAAGGAGTCACATTGTGTAATCCGAGTAAGTGGCGACATGGACCGAATGTAATAATCACAATGTAAGCATGCCTCCAAGTAATACACAAACAATAAAATAAAATTCCACCGAAAGTTACTACAAAGTTACTTTAGTTCTTCTAGGAATAAGTAAAGACCTCCTCCCGTTGATGTTGGGGGGGAAGCTCACCGACAATGAAGCGCTGGTCAGCCATTTGTCTGGGAAGGATGAAGTGTCTGGGAACAGCTTTAAAGGGTTTCACTCACTAGCTTCATGTTCACCATGAAGACACAGTTTTATAACTGAATATAACAAACCTCTTCCAAACAAAAAAACAAAACATATTCAAAACCAAACAATTACACACTCTAATGTCAGCATCATTAATGGGAAACCCTGCGACTCATTGATAAGTGTTGCCTAGGAACCTCCAACAATAAATTACCCAAAATAGCAGGTAGAAAAAAAAAACGAATTACTATTAGTCCCATGTGCAGCGCACAGCTAACGAAATTAGACAATGACATTCACACACTGACAGTAACCTAGAAAAACGTAAAAGGGGCATGAATTTAATAACAGGGACGGACATTCAAACTCATTTAAATATAAACACCTTCCAACAAATCAATGCTATTTAAAATGTGTATTTTGTAGCAGATACTACTGCAGTCTGCATGACCAGATGTAACCAGGGTGAGGGGAAAGATCATGCCCTCTGAGGTACTCGACGCGCAAAGTAAGGCTTAAAAAAAACAGAATAGGGCAAGGCAAGTTTATTTATATCGCGGATTTTCAAACACAGAGGTCGTTCAGAGTGTTTACCTAATACGATCAAATATAAGCTATCATTAAATGGAGCGAAGTGAATGTCAAAAACAAGAGTAATTAAAACTAAAAATAAAAACACAAAACGAGTAAAAGAAAAAGCATCAACACTGATTAGCAGCGCTAATCAAAGGCACTGTGAAATAAAAACGTTTTACGCCTGGTTTTAAAGGTGGCAAGATGTTGCGCCTTTCTAACCTCCTCAGGGAGTCGCTTCCGGTCATGAGTGGCGCGTGGCTGAATGGCACCCTTAGGCGACCAGCTCCTAATGATCTTAACGGCCCGTTAGGTCCATATTCAGTCAGAAGGTCTGTAAATTGGACTGAGAACATTGAGTGGCTTGTAAACAATCAGCAGCACCATCCATTTTCTGTGACTGCTTGGCCAATTCAGGGTCACAGGGGGTCCGGAGTCTATCCTGGAGGGTATGGGCACAAGGCAGGGAACAACACAGGATGGGGCACCAACCCATCGCAGGGCACAAGGCAGGGAACAACCCAGGATGGGGCACCAACCCATCGCAGGGCAGAAGGCAGGGAACAACTCAGGATGGGGAACCAAACCTTCACAGGGCACAAGGCAGGGAACAACTCAGGATGGGGAACCAGCCCTTCACAGGGCACAAGGCAGGGAACAACACAGGATGGGGTACCAACCCTTCACAGGGCACAAGGCAGGGAACAACCCAGGATGGGCACCAACCCTTCACAGGGCACAAGGCAGGGAACAACCCAGGATGGGCCACCAACCCTTCACAGGGCACACTCGCACACCATTCACTCACACCTATGGGCAATTTGGGAACTCTAATTAGCTGTAGTTTTGGGACTGTGGGAGGAAACTGGGGTACATGGAGGAAACCCCATGATGACACGGGGAGAACATGCAAACTCCACACATGGATCCAGGGCAGAGACTCAAACCCAGGTCCCAGAGGTGTGAGGAAGCAGTGCTAACCACTGCACCACCCTAGCAAGAAATTGCACTGTGAAGCGGATTAATAATAATAATTGATACTTTATTAATCCCCATAGGGATTAATAACGATTAAAGGAATGGAGTAATGCACAGGTGTCAGACTCCAGTCCTGGGGGGCCAGAGCCCTGCACATTTTTGGGTTTCCCCTCGTTTAACACACCTGATTCAACTTCTTGTGCTAATTACCACATAGCTGTTGAGCTGAATCGTTTGTGGTGGAACAGGGAAAGAACTAAGCTACACAGGGCTCCGGCCCCCCAGGAGTAATGTGTCCACTCTTCGTGTTCCTAGTTAACATTCCAGCAGCAGTATTTTGAATAAGCTGGAGCTCTCTGATGGATTTTTTGGGAAGTTTATATAGGAAAGTGTTTTAAATATCCAAGTGACTGGAGATGAAGGCATGAATAAGTATTGCAAGGTCATGCTTGGACGTTAGGCCTCTGATTTTAGAGAAGGAGCAATTCGTTATGGTCTTGATATGGAAATTGTGTAGGAGAAGGAGACCCTGGGGGGCACTGATGGCATGTGCCCGAACACACAGCACCTTTACGTCTCCCCTTAACACACAGCACACCTTTACACATGGTCTGCGCAGTCACCATAACGGGCTCATCATGTATCTCGCCCGTCTTTAATTCCCATTCTTACTCGATTACAATCATGTAAATTATGAAAATGCCCATTACGTGGTCATTAAGCACTAATTACCGGAAGCATGCAAATAGGTACAAGAAATGGCAGGTGCCAGAGGGCAGGATCTAGGGGGGATAGGGATCATGTACCCCCCCAGTATTTAATTTGGCTTCACTCACCCATTATACAGACCTTTTCGTTGAAATTATTAGGTTGTATAACCCCCCCAATGACAAACTCTCTCCTAAGTCATTGGAAGAAGGGGCAGGAAAGCCAAGAAAGCTGCAGATAAGAATATTAATAAAATAAGTATCTACACAGTTAATTGACGATCCTCCCCCCCCCACATCAACTGTATATATCACCATGTATTATTTTTCAGCTAACCAATAGGCCCACTAACAAGATATAGTGTACAGTAGAGAAATGGTCAGATATCAAGCTTTATTATTTATAATACTTTTGAAGTCAGGGAAGCAGAACATGCCCAACTGAAAACAGAGACCTTTTTATGGTGGACTATAAAACCAAAAGCAAACTATATTTCAAATTATATTCAATATTTCAAATCAATAATTGAAATCATTTTCCACCGACCTCCCAATCCTTCTACCAGGCTAATATACTTTCACCTACGAGTTTAAGTGGCCATTTATAGTGGAGATTTAAGTTTGGCTTTGACGGCTCAGCTCTATAAATATATAAATGATGAATAACGGCTTGATTCTAATAATTGACAAAATTAAAATTCAATACAATAAGGCATAGCCTTGTTAGCGTCGGCAGCTCACATGCACAAACCAAACAAGATACACAGGGGAATTCCAACAACAAGGGTTTTCATCTTAATATTTCAAAACCAGGTTGCCAGGTACAGAGCCATATTTGCACTTCTTCTACTGCAAAATCATGTGATATCAAAAGATACCCCCCCTTCACCAAAGTGGTCTCTTCCTGCCGGTTCCCACCACGCGATTGGCTGGCACTTCTCCATCTTTATACCTGTGCTTGCTGTACTAGTAGGGTTCAGCCTGACCACCTGCTCGGCAGGACAAAGGTCCAAAAAAACAGGCACTCAAAGGAGTAAAAGGCACAGGAAATATTAAGACAGCTGCCCTTAAGAGAGTGTTTACTGAACAAGCCCAGCGTGGGTAATGGGCTACCTGCTATCCACTTGCATTGTGCTCCATTCCGAGCAGGATTCTGGACTCTTCTGGTCTCTTCTCTCCTCCCATCACAATGAAAATGATTATTTCTGCCCATTTTCCATGCTAATTTATTTCAGGGGGGCAGTCGTGCTGTACGTTTAATTGCACAACCCCCCCCCCCCCAAATGCAACTTCAATCGCCAAGGCTCCAGAGGAACACAGCCTCACGGCTATCTCCATTGGCTCCATCGCAAGGAGGCATTTTGGCGTTTGGTGTGGGGGCCGCACCCTCCCCCCCTTAATGTTGATTGACGCTGGGGTTGCATAGCACTTTAGAGCGGAGCGCTCTGGAGCTGCCGGCTCAGGGAGCGTCCCGGGGGGGCGGGGGGGATTCCGATTAACATGCAATAGCCAAAAATATATTCACATATTTGATAATGCCGTTGATGAATTCAAGCTGTATTCGTTCAGACACGACAGGAGTGTAAATTACTCACAAAGTCCCACATAAAAAGGTTTGCTTCACACAATCTAATTCCCTTTTCAAGAGACAATGTTTCAGAGATAAGACTTTAGTATGCGCTGTATCGGTTTAAAACAAGCAATACAACTGCATTTGGAGTATACACAAAAGGTCAATATTTCATTTAATGTGCAGGCTGATCCATAACGAGCGGTAAATGTCAAATACCCTGCCCTGTTCCATGTCTGTTTTTTCTTAATCCTTTTTTGGAAAAGAAATCTAACCCCAGACTGAATCTTTAAAGCAGGGGTAGCCAATCTTATCCGCAAAGGGCGGGTGAGTACGCAGGTTTTTGGGATAACCTTTAGGTCAGCTGTTAACACCCAGGTGTGAGGACTCTTCAGCCAATCAGTCCTCTAATTAGTGACCTAATTAGGGAGTTGCAGCGAAAACCTGCATACACAGCGGCCCATTCTGGATAAGATTGGCCACCCCTGTTCTAAAGAGAATAACAAACAGTTCACATTACTAAAATGTTCTCATTTCAGTCCTCTGAACAAATGGTGTTTGCTCCTCAGCTCTGTGGATGTTTTTTAAGTTTAAACCTTAAATTTTATCATCAGATGAGTCATTAAAAGTAAACATGTGCATCAAACCGCCAATATCCCAAGTGCATCGTTTGTTCTGCCTTTATTTAAAAAAAAAGAATAGAGAAAACCCAGAAGTAACATAAGCACACTGTAATACTCTGAAGAATAAAAAGAACGTATTTACAACTCAGACCGTGTCACCATGGCAACAGACAGATAATCCAATACAGCAACAGACCGCACTGCCAGGTGATAGAAAAGCGCACGGTGTGTGGACTCAAATCACATGGATCGAAGAGAAGCTTTTTCTCAGAAACCCTGAACTTCATTACATCGTCTGCTGCCTGTCACGTTCGATTTTCAGATTTGCCTGAGATATGACTGAACATACAATAAATGTGACCCCAGTTAATGAAATGCAAAAACAGGGAGGTGTACTTCAAAGACCACTCCCAGCATTTTAGCCATTTTTGTGAAACGGTATATTGTGGTCATCTTTTCCATTTCGTAACGCAGGTGCCCTAATTCACCTGTATTTTAATGCATTCATTCTGATTATCCATTCATTACATGCATGAAAATTCACCTCTGAGGGAATCCCCTATCTCTCACTTGTATTATATGCGATTCATTTTTTTTTTTGAATCCCCACTGAATAATTCACTTTACTGAATTAATCATTCAGAGAAACTTAATTATACCCCATGCAGATAAACTCTCACACATGATCTTTGCTTTTACAGCAATAGCAGGATTAAGGACATTCCTGGTGTCCAAAGCAGAAAACGCACCACACAGACAGCAAACTGCGTCCCCAACTGGAAGTATTATGGCAGTACAAAGCCAAAGTAAAGATACCCGTGACCTTCTCCCAGAGCACCAGACTTCTACAAAGACAGACTGCACACATAACACATGCAGCCTAAGATTATATCTGATTACACCCGACTGCGTATGATCCCTCCAAAAGTATCCACAGATCCTCTGAGACTGCTTCTCGCAAATAGGTTTATAAACATCTTGATAATCTAAAGTAGGTGCTTTTATTATGTCGTGAAAACATACAAACTGTGAAAAAAGGAAAACAAAAAGAAACACTTCTTTTAAAAACGTTTTAGTAACACAAGCTTACCTACAACAACAACATATTGAGGCGGCTAGCATCACACATCACACAGGCCGGGAATCCATGAATACTCTGTTCTGGTCACTGCTGTTACCCTAATGACAGTCAGTAATTGCAGGTCCTGGATCCAACAATCCAATAAAGCCAGACAGAGTAGAGGACAAGATTCATCCCACATCAGAAATTTCCATCATGTCAGTTTACATAAGGGCTTTCCGGGCATCTGGCTCTGAATGCCGGTGTAATATACCATTTATTTGCTGAACCAGCCCTGGACTTTCTCTTCTTTGCAATTCCCGCCTTTTTCAGAAGCAAACTGGCAGCAGATTTAACACGGGAGTTTCCTTTATCCTGGCAACGCACTCGCATCCGAAGACACTACAGGGAATTCCTACCTAAAGGCCGTGGAAGAGGGACTCCATGACGATAAGAGTAAGAGACTTTATCATCGTTGTATCAGAAACACAACAAAATTTGTTTGGTAGCTCACAGCTCAGCAGCAAAGAGGTATACAATAATGTACCACATTAATACAGCATACAGTCTTGTAGATATGGTATAAATGTTTAGGTGGGGGGGGGGGGGCAAAACAGCCACACATCACAGGCCAAGTGCTACACTAGTGCTGGGTTTCATTTACCTTGGGGGCTGGAAGTCTGGACTGACGTCACACCCGAGCAAAACCGCATTCAGTAAGCCACGTAGCAATATCAGGGACCTGTTTCAAAAAGCTGTTTCTTGTTTAGCACAACTTCTCAGATTGTCCGGGCAACTTGTCAGATTTCATTTACCCCAGTTTAAATGGCCTTTATCTTCCAGTTCCAGTTGGAATTTCCGCCTAGGAACCGGTGATTTCTGAGTTCAGCATAAGCAGAGAACCCGGAAATGTTACCCAAACAAAATTTTCACTTGCATGACCGTGTTATGCGTGCACCCAGAGAAGATCGCACCTGTCCGTCACCAAGCGCTGAGTCTAGCAGCAGAGGCCTTCAATGCTCACTACTGCATTGATCCATGTGTCACGCAAACAGACGTCTGCAGATCCCAGGGGCAGATAAACCTTTTAAGCCACAAAGAAGAGCATGAATTTATCTGAAATTATTCCTCTCAGTTTGCTGTGTGAAGAATTACTCTCCACTTGGAAAAAAAGTGCTTTAAACGGCATAATTGTTAACAGCTCTAATTTTATTCGTGTGTTTGCTGTTAACGGACATTCTGTGCGTCTGCAGAGAAGTTATAATTTAACCGTCATTTAGCATTAGTTGTGCGTATCCACTAATGGAACCATGTTGCTTAACAGGTGAAAGGTCTGTTTGTGAGGCTACTACTTGTAGTGGATATCGTGGTTAAGGACGTGTGAAACGTCGGCCCATTAACACCGAATGAGGTGTCGCTACTTGTACCCCAATGCATGTTCTGTGAAAAAGTTTTCTTGAGGGTTCACAAATCTTCCAGCAAATCTAATTGGTTATATAAAAATAATGCCAACCATGCAATAAAAAATAACAACTGCTCATCACAAAAGACCACCAAACATGAAAACAATTGCACAACACATCGAGAAACATGAAATGACTGGTTACACGCCCCTGTGAGTGCATTGTAGCAATGTGTTTCCGTAAAGCTTATTTTTGTGAACGGGGTTAAAATGAAGAGGGAGAAATGCTAGGCAGTGAGACTAAAGTGATCCCCACGGCAGAGGAGTGGACTAGCCAAGCATGGGCCGCAGTGAAATGAATCGGAACTGGAATTGTGGGCCTGTATTATCAGAGCAGAAGATACTACAGCCTGCCATTGTATGAGGTGGCAAGGTGCGCGCGCAAAGCTTCAAAGAGCTTCAAGAAAGCCGCAAAAAGCTTCAAAAAGCACCTTTGCTGATATCAGAAATTCCGGAAGCTGATAAAAGTATTAAAGGCGAGAGCACCAGAGTGCAGTGAATCCCTTCGATTTCAGCCGCTTCTGTGGCGTTCAAGCCGCTCCCACACTGGGGCTCCACGCTGTTCCTTAATGCCTGTCATCTCTAGATTACCATATGAATCATATTTTAAATACAAGAAACCCAGGTTCGACGTGGTGGTGGTGGGGGGGGGGGGTTCACTGTTCATTCAGAATTACATTCGATAAAGGCATTTATCTTTCATCTGACAGCAAATCTCCCCCTGCACCTGTACTCGACTTATGACGGCGAATTTGTCTGCTTGGTGTTTTGGTTTCATCTCCCGCCGTTTGATCTCCAGGGAAAACGCAACATCCAGTGGCGTTACTGCGTCTGCAGCAGCGTCCCAAACGGATTAAAGCGTAAAGTGTGTTTACTCCCTCGGGTCTGCAGAAGAACGGGCACAAAAAAATAAAAAACGCATTTTGGAGAGAAATAGAACTAGCTGTGAACAAAGAGGAAACACTCTCTCTTACTCTGCGAGAACGCCTCCGTCGCCTCCCCACATGGATTGCTCCCGTCCTTATCGCCGCCCAGGTCGACCAGCTGCCAGCAGCCCCGGCCCTTGTCGTCACGGCGATCCAGCCTCAAGCGTAGCCTAACGCTCTGCACGCCCAGGATGCTGGATATCCAGGACACTGTGGGGTCTTGAAGGTCCCGGCCTCGGAGCCTCATTCCAACGGCGTGTAGTATGGAGAGTGAAGCATTCCACTGCAACACAGACAGTGAGAGAGAAGGAGCCAAGCCCTTATCTGGGATAATCGCTGGAGAAGGACGCAGATAAAGTACACAGACTCTATTCAGACAGTGTCCAAGCAAGACACACTTAAAAAAAACTATACATTAATCAAACTACAAAAACCTCAGTAGACATTCCATATTTTAGCTGTCCAACTGTGCATGCAAATCTGAGCATAAATTTAAACTAAATGAGATTATTTTGTGATTTTATCGTTGTGAAATTCCACAGTCCAAAACACTCGGTGCTCATCTGGATCCTTCAGAATGACTCCAGAACAATTTGTCTGTGCTGAAAAGACTCCAACGAGCAGGTTTCTGTCAAGACACTCTTACAGGGCCTATTTGATATATTGTGAACGTCACCCATTGAAAACATTTGGCACATCATGAAACGGAAAATACGACAAAGGAGACCCCGAATGGCTGAGCAGGTGAAATCAGGTAAGAATTGGAGAACATTCCACTTTCAAAACTCCAGCATCTGGTCTCCTCAGTTCCCAAACGTTTACAGGGTTGTTAAAAGAAAAGGTGATGCAACACAGTAGTGAACTAAGCCCCGTCCCAACTTTTTGGAAATGTGTTGCTGGCATAAAATTCAGATTGAGCATATATTTGTCATAAAACGATAAAAACTTCTCGATTTTAACGTTTGATATGTACTTTGTTCTATTGTTGTGGATTGATATGATTTAAAAATTATTGCATTATTTACAGTTTACACAACATCCAAAAAATTTTTGGAAACGAGGCTGTATACTAAACTACGTTGTGCGATACAATACAATAAAATACAATAGAATGCGATGCAATACTGCACTATACTACACCATACTATACCATACTAAATGAAAATGACCATACAGCTCTTCAAATCAACAGGCAGATAGGAAATGTTTCCAACAGGGTGTTTTCACAATATGAATAAAACCACATCTCTCACCATTAAAAGGCCCGTTACAGCCAAGAAAGCTCAATAATTATACAAATAATAAGTGGAAAGATTAAAGGGGGGAAATTGCTCAAATTTTCCTAGGGAAACAAATCAAGAGAGGCATTCTCAGTCATTTTGGTTTAGTATTCTTTCGATTTGCAAGCCTTTCATGTCACTCTTGTCTGAACAAAGAAACTACAGACGTTCTGTAAAATAAATTTCCCAGTGAGTCCTTTTATGATTCCAGCTGAAATAATCCAAACTCGTTGGCATGTTCCCATTTCAGTCAGTCACAGGGCTCAGCCTCTTTAAATATAATACGAATGTAATACCTCTGTGGCTTACAAATCCCACAACAGATTTTGTCACGTTCATAAATTACACACAACTCAGAAAAAAAGCAAGCCACTTTTTTTTTAGTACATGGAGCCAGATAAGGAAGCTAGGCGGGGGGTGAAGTCCTGGTGTGTCGTCATCTTTCGGTGTCTTGTGGTCTGGACACACAGGTCTCGGCGGATGGCGGCAGATCCCAGGGGATCCTGGAAGATCCTGACAGATCCCTGAGGTTACCAGAGACTATCCAAGCATAGAAGAGTGATTACATTATGCAGAGTGACATTCTAAAGACAGCCACCAGTGCAGTGATCTACCAAGAGCTAGGGAGAAGAAAAATGTATTAAACAATCATAAACATTATGTTTAACAAAACTGTCATAGAACAGAAATAGATGTTTTCCATACAAAGTGGATAATTCCTCTTTCAATCTGTTTTAAATAAACTGAACAGATTTTACCCTTAGAAACCTCAACTCAGCTGACCTTCCCAATCAAGTGATACCAGTTCCTCGATCAGCAATTACCAGAAACAAAAACCATCAAGGTTTGATTTCTGCAATGTACCAAATCAGCGTTCAGACAAACCAGTCTTTAATGGTCCTGGCAGAGGAGTGATCAGGACTCAGGTTTCAGTGGTTCAGCTTTTGGTCATTTTCATAATATATTTAAAAAAAACAGATGAAGCCACAGACAGTTGTATCACCATAATTGCATGAAAATAGCATTTTCAACACTTTTTTCTAAAAATATGCAAACCTCATAATCTAGTCCTCTTCCAACTTCCCTTAAAAATAAAGATAGTCAGCTTAAACCTACACAGACAAATCAGTTTGTTGCCAGACTCATCTGTGTCCATGACAAAATGTTTTGACTGAGAGAAAAAAAATGTGTAGGCTATGTTTGTTAATACCATGTCTGTGGTAAAAATTGCATTTTGATCATAATGTCAGTAAGAATTCTACCATGGTGCTGATTCTTTCTTAAAAGCCCTGACTGTTAGCCAGTTAACAACATATTCCGTAACCCAGGTATGTAGACAACATGCTGGTGAAGCAACTCCACAACTTCCTGTTTATAGCATACCTACCAGGTGCAGAGCCATTCTAAGCCACTGAAACTTCCTGTTTTTGGGCTGGTTGTGGCCACTTTGACCTTCTTTACTCATCCTGATTCACAAACACATTGCTATCTCCTTTCGTGTTTCTCTAGCTTGGAGATCACTCTAAGGTAACAAAGCACAGTTTTCAGTCCGTTTGTGGGGGTGGGGGGGCAGGTCTGACAGGCCCATTGCACCCTTCTTGCACTCCAGTGTAACCACTACCACTATTCTGCATACACTGGGTAGAATAATTGGCAGGCCAATCAACCCTCAGCTTTCATCAGCACCATCTTCCATGACTTAATTGGACAGGACGTGTAGGAAAGAAAAACGCTACATAATCTTATTTTCGTAATCATTATGATTGGTGACGGTTCAGCACATGAAATCAGTGTTAGACAACACTGTACAGCACACAAAACAGAGAAGCAAAAATACAAATTAGACATATGAATAGAAAATTAATAGCTAAAATATGAAAGCCTATTTTAAAGGTGTAAGCAGTAGCTCCTAAAAGCATGAAAATATAAAAGTCACCTGTGCAAATCCAATTTCATGATGCTATGGCACAAAAGAGGTATAACAACGAGATTAACCTGAGGCACCCTAGCTGTCTGGCCATCCATCGTTATTAGTGATATGTGAATACTGCTCACAAAATATGGACTGGGATACAGAAAGACATTTCTGTAAAATTTGAAGGTATTTCTGGGATGCCATTAAAAGTAGGTCCAAAATCTCCAAAATTTAGCGCAAGGATATTCACAAGAGTAACACAAGAATGAGTGTGACAGAAATCAATTCAATCACTTCCGTTCGGTTAGACGGTTGCATATCTATGGCGAGTGATATGGCAGATATGTATAGCAAGCGGAAGGAAAGTTACAGTATTTCAACATGGTGAAACATTTATAAACTCCTGACGTTTAACAGACAGCCTTTTCGCATGAAAGAAAACGCAAACAGGGAGGCCCACACAATGAAGAAGGTATTCACGCTTTTAAAATATTCACGTAAATAATATAAAACCCACCGCATGTAGCACACAGACACCGCCGTGAAGCTCTAATTAAGCATTTATTGTTCATCACCAAGCGCTGGAGGAGTAAAATCCACTGGCTTCCTATAGTTCAAAAGGGAAAACGTTCCTGTAGTTCAAAAGGAACGGCAAAGTAAATACAGTATGGTGATTTTCAATTCAGGTATTTCTGAGAATTTACTTGAACAGTTTAGGTTAACGTGGACAATAGTCCATTGCAGGGTTGTGGTCAGCCTGGAGCCCCCCCTCCCCCCAAGGAAACATGAGGCAGAAACTGGTAGAAGAAATCCAGAATGAACACTGAGAGAACATGGCAGAAATGTAAATAATAATAATAATAACAACAATCAACAATGATGAGGTTGCACACAGTAACCCATCTGCAACAAATTTCCAGGAATAATGATTATTTCACTCCCAAGACTGTAACTGCGGGTAGAGGAGAAAAAAATAATCTCACTGTTGCAATATTATTATTTTGGCTTTACAGAGCAGAAAATTTTTTGGTTTATTGGTTTGTATTTCATTATTATCAAATCCATTCTATTTTTGTAAAACAAAATGTTTAATCACCATTTTAATTAAAATATACGCTATGAATTCTAATCTCTAGATCAATATAGATTTATTAAATTATATTTTAATGCAACCCTTTCCATGAAGTACTCAGATAAGAGGGTGCAGGCTGAATCTTGTTAGCTAAATGAAATGCATTTTCAGCTTTTACATATTTGAATTTGAAATGCTTTCGGCCCTCTGTGCTCATCCCGCGACGAATGAAAACTGACAATGACAGAAAACTGTGAGCTCTGTCAGTCATATTTGATGCATACAGATTCACAGAGATGAAAACGCCAGGCTCCATCCCGCCTGGCCAGTCGGGGACTGAATTCCCGCTGCTCCCAGCCACAAGAAAGAGGAGCTGCTGTCCTCCTGACCCGAGGGCGGACGGAGTCATCTTTAACCCCGAGGTTTTTATAAACATTGTCACTTGGCATCTTGTCAGTTTTTTTTCTTTTGCTTTTCCTTTTCACCATACGATGTCATGGTAATACCCCCTAACAGGAACTGGGCCCCCAGGGGTGATGCAATTAGACATGCACTTGGGCTGGTGCCCCCGTGTACCCTCCCATCAAGTCCCTCCTCCTTTGCCATAGCAACAGCTTTGAATGACAGCTAAGTCTTCAAACAGCACTGAACAAAAAGGGGAGAAAAAAAGCCCCATGACACTGTAACGACCTGTGACAATGACCCGCCGTGTTTCTTTACTTGGTGCCTCTAATTCTTTGTACGGTTAAAGGAAGAGACGAGTTAAATACCTACTGTGTCGTTTCAGGGGTCTCAGACTGCGGCAATCATCGCTGCTCCTTCACTGAGGATTGGCCATTTTCATACATCTCCTCATGGCTGCAAGACAGAATTAGGAAGATGTCAGCTGAAAACAAGTAACGGCACTGATGTGACAAATAGGAAGTCTACAAAAATACTGCGATCTGGCGGACGCCCGCAACTTATACACAAAGACACAAGTGCTTGCTTTAGAAATAATCTATAACCAATAACAGCGATCTTGTGTGTGTGTGTGTGCGTGTGTGTGTGTGTGTGTGTGTGGCTTATGTATATATTACATTGTGAGGACAGTCCTGTGATGGATTGTGTTCCTCTGAATAGGTTCCAGACTCAATCTGATCCTGAACTGGATAAGAACATGGAACATCGATGGATGCCTGTAGTTTTTCCTACTTCTTAAAGTAACCAAATGCAAAAATGATAAATATTTATCACTGCCAACCATGATTGGGTATCAAAGGGCCTATTTTGACATGCTTCTCTGAAACATCTGGAGCCTTTTACAAAAAGAGGTGAAGCTTTTCATGCTAATTTCATGGCGCCGTTTGAGCGATTATACATGCTGGGCTTGTCGGCATGCAAACAAGTCATAAAGAAAATGCCAAGATGAATCTAACAGCATCACGGGAAAATGTATCAGGAGAAGGCATGTAGCACAGAGAAAGCTGTCAAATTTACTGCATCCACAATTAAAAATTCCACGTTCGTCAGAATTATCTTAAGAGCTCGATGGTGCCAGTGCACAGGAGAGCCTTTCGTAATTCAATTATCATTAATATCTATTTATTTGCCGCTAACTTATAACACTTTGAAATATTACACAATTCAAACAGAGCCAGATGTTTAGGGAGATAAAGTATAAAATGTTTTGCTCAAAGGTACAACAGCAGCATCCACAAAAAAAAACTTGAACAGGTCACCAATCTGGTTTCCCCACAACCAGCTAACCGGACAATTGTTTTTTTTTTTTTTAAATTAAATAGACTCTTTGCTAAATAACAAGCTCTTGCTTATATGCAGACACATTTATCCACAGCAATGTTGTGAGAGCAGGGTCAGACAGCCCCTGGACCGACTGAGGTGAAGGGCCTTGCTCAAGAGCCCAACTGGGGAATCACTCCGCCGGCTATGGGATTCAAACCGGCAACCTAGCGATCACAGGCACAGAGCCCCGACCCACAGAGCTACACCACACTGACATTTATTAAACATTTATTTTACTTAAAATTCATGTCAGGCCGATTCTTTTTTCCACTGGAGCCTGGAGATTAACACCGAAACGATTAAAGTGTCATTACCTGAGTATAGATTGAGACCTTTCCCTGTTGAATCCACCTGGCCCAAAAGTGGCAGAAACGGTTTATTGCAATTCTGCTGAAAATACACATTTGAGCCCTGGCTGAGGGGCAAGAAGACGACCTACTCCGCATCCAAATTTCACCTTCTAATCACACGGCGGGTGACAGAGATCCCCGCTAAAGTTCTCGGTTCAGAAAAAGCCCAGGAATAACCGGGGGGGGCGTAGAGAAGTCATACAATTGTTCACGAGCAGAGTAGGACAGAAGATATTCAGTTGCCAGTTTGTACTGATTTAAAGAGATCTATGGTGTTTTCTAGAAGTG
>JAODKC010000109.1:681729-699067 GCA_026777985.1 Mormyrops attenuatus
GTGGCTGAAGAGGATAAGACACGTGTGGGTCACTCCTTCAGCGAGAGGCACAGAAGATGGGAACCACGGATTTCATGGGGGGCCAGCAGGTCGGGAGGCAGTTAAGAAGATGGACTTACAACCGCTATTCCCAGACTGGCAGTTTTAATTCCAGGAACAGAACGGCTGCCATATCGAAAGGTTCTTAACAGCTTCAGTAAATATATCCAGCTGAATAAACAAAAACTGCAAAACTGTAAGCTGCATAAGTCACTCCGGCTGAAGACAGCGGCTAGGGAACTGACAGAGGAGACAAGCGATTGTACAGAATCTGAATAGTGCTGGGCTCCCCCTTGGAAGGACACACAGAGGACCCATCACACACCTCCGTCCCAAGATCTGTCACGTCACGACCGAGATTAACCCCTGAAGGGAAAAAAATCCTCAAAAAAACATCAGTCCCTACATGAATACACCACACTGGCTCATCTCGCACAGGGTCCCAGTGTCCTCAAAAACATACTTTTCATTATTCAGTGGAATAAGATACAGGAAATTAAACTAACAGGGGTTGCATAAAAGAACAGAAATGCAAAAAAAAATAATAAAAATGACCGAATAGGACACTGGAAAGACGAATTATACAATATGCAGTTCAGTTATCATTTGGCATTGAAATCGCTTAAGTTAAAACTTTATTTTGACAAAATCCACACAGTATAGCTTTTTAAATCTTTTGTCTCTTTCGTTGATAATACGCCAGAATGCCTTTTATTGTCACTATACACATGTACAGTGAGATTAAACGCAGCTCCTCCAGTGCAAACATGTATGTAGAACTTTTACCCAACAAACAATAGTGCAAAATGTTCTGCGGTGCTATATACATATGGAAGAATAAATAAATAAATAGGGTTTTATATATATATACACACACACACACACACACACACACACACAGTGTGATATGCAGTGTGGGTTACTGCACATTGTTTAAGTATTACAGCGTAATGATGATCATGTGCAGTGAGTAGTGGATGTTGGACACAGAGCAATGATACTGTACAGTATACATATTCAAGAAAAAGCTACATTTACAATGGTCTGGCAATATATCAGCAGTCTCGGATAATACAGCAATCCATTGTGGTATTGCGGCCATTTCCTAAAACCTCTGGCAAAGTGTTCCCAAACGCTGCATGCACCAACACTTACTGAATTATTAAAACACTCATCATCGGCTGTGATTTCGACTGCCTCTTTCAAAATAGATTTAATGTGGTACACAGGTTGCAGCCAGACAAGTTCAGTTGGAAAAGTACTGGAGCAGGGTCGCTATTTCCATGTAACCGTGCATGATATGCTTACGTCAATCCAGTATCGTTAAACATAAGAGAGTATGGAATGGTGAGATTACATACAGCTAATATGCAACACACGACACTTCAGCCCAATTTACAGAAGTACAGGCAGAATAAAAAAAAACAATAAAAAACACTTTCTTTCAAATGTCACTATTACCAATGAACTGAAATTCAAATAATAAAATCTTGGGAACACTCAAGGGAATTATCTGTAGAGATTTAACCACAATAAGATTCTGTTACAGTAAACAGTACTGTCAACAGTAAGAAGTTCGCTGCTTTACTAATTCTTTTATATACACTATACATTTAGCAGAAATGTATTTAGCAATACATGCTACTGAAAACTATAGTGCCCAGAGGATAACTATGAAATCCGAGACTGGGCTCGGTTGCGTTAGAAATAGGCAGAGTCAGATACAGGGAATTGCTGACGCCTATTGATCACCTGGGTCAAAGTGTCTAAAAGCAATGCAACGATGACATTCTTAGTCAGGAAAAAAACTGTGCTCGAAAAAAAGACATTCAATATTACAAAAACTACGCATGTTCAATACGTCTTATTTCAATCATTGCAATATTATCCTCTTTTGTCTTTAATTATAGCATGCAAAGAAAAGTATTATTATTCTGTTAACGGATAATTGAAACGATGCAAGGTTAGTTTTTTGCTAATGCAACCAACGCATCCATCACCTCCATCTTTCCTTTAAAAACAACTCAATTCCGCAAAAAGCGCACATTAGCGTCTCGGGTGTCACGCGCTCGCGTGCAGACGGAAAAGCGTGTCTGTACTAAACGAGACCCGTTTGTGGCGATAAAATTTAAAAAATTGCATCACTGGAAATAAACATTATCGTATGAATAATATTTTTTACAGATGCATCGCCATTAGAGCAGCTACTGAAAGACATTTTGCCACCATTGCAGGCGAAGTGAGGGGAGAGCGCGATGGCCGTATCCTTCAGCAATATACGGAGAGAGTATTAAACCATAATCGTATATAACCATGTTAATCTCCCTACAAATAAATGCATATGTATAAGAGAGGTCATTTTCAGGGGAGTAAACTAAAACGACACGATTAAATGGATGCCCAAAACGAGACGTTTAAATGGATGCCCAAAGAAACTAATCTGAAAAAGGCAGATAAATGCAAAAACTGAAACTCCAATCCGCAACTTAACAAAGTACTTCAAAAAATAAGGGGGGGGTAATAGCAAAAAGAGAAAAGGCACATACATACACAACCATTCGCCATGGACAGTTTACACATAACAATTAACCTAACTTCTTGACGCCGGGAAAAACGCAAACTCACAGCCAGTGGAGGGATTCGAACCCTCGACTTTTGTGGCAGGAGGCAACAAGGCTGCCCCTCTCACGGATCCGGCGTGACTCTCGCGCTTTCAGACTCACGCAAAACACCTTTCGGCAAATTTTTATATTCCATTATAAACCTAAAATTAGCTACATCAAAAGCGATGGCGTAATTTGCAAACCCTACAGACTATTTACAAGATAATAAAACTCTTACATACATGTAAATGCGTGTGCATGTGTGTGCAGACTTGAGTTGAATATCTCACTCCAGAAAACTGACCAAAGTTGGCAACCCGGCCGACGTAGTATAACGGCTGAATATTAAGCTTGGCTATTATCATATAATCAGATCATATAAACTACACATGAACATTTTAACATTCAGTAACGTGTTTCATAATCCTTTCTTTGGATTATGACAGGGGTTTATTCCGGAAAACCGATCTTCGAAAACTTAAATATACGTGTCTTATTTATGGATTTAACTGTGTAGGTGAAAGCATCCTTCAGAAGAGCAACTCATTCTTAAAAATAATAAAAACCAGCCTCCCGTTATTTTCTTCTATTAACTTCACAGAAATTAGCCTGCATTTAAGTACTACCCTATGATTACTTGATAGGTTAGGCCTACATTCTTCTCCTCGATGGATTAAAAATAAATGAAAACACTTTAAAATATTGACAGCTAATCCCAATCTTCTCCCAAAGGCAAAATAAAACGGTATGAACATTAGATATATTGTCTTGTTTTCATATGAATAATGGCCCATATCCATCAGTAAAAATGTTTGCGAAGCACTTTCCTCATCAATATTTAATTAACAAAACAATTAAGGCATTACAAATGTCAACCAAGCTAAGAAAATAAAAACATTATTTGCAGTATCACTTCTTAATTTAAAAAAAAACAAAAAACGTCGGGTCGAAAGTAATAAATCGAAGCTTAGATTAGTGTGTCTTTGGGAACGTTACCGCTTATTTAAATGCTTCTATAGCAATTAATTAAGTTTTACTAGTGTGATTTTTTTAAAACGAAGTATCTCGTTTAAAACAATAAATGTATAAATAAATGACGCAGGCGTTTCCCAAAACATGTGTCAGGTAATCGTAGCAGCTATTCCGATGGGTCTCAGTAAGGTGTGGTGCCAGGATCCCGCAGGAGGAGAAGACACCCAAGTAGAAATCGTGCAATGTTTGAGAGCCAACTGTTACATGACCATGAAATCGATCCAAGGCTACATAACACGTCCAATCGGACCGTATATTATCGCAGCAAATTATTATTTAAGCCCGTAACCCGACCCCGTTAAGCAGCCCATCTATCCGTAACTGGTAAACAGCATAGAGAAAGTGATACCCCAACACTGTGCGGATAACAGCGCACTTCGTTTAATCGAGACTAAGTACACATGTTCTGGATGCCTTAGACCATTAGGATAATGTTAAAAGAATTTACCCAAAGCATGACTATACTGGACGTGTGGGGAGAAACTATGCTAAGGTTCGGCTTGGATGAACATTACAGGGATGAAGCAGCAACGGCACCTGAACAAAATGCGCATGCATTTACAAATAACGATCTGCTCTGAATTAATACGGCTTAATATGGTTAATGCCTTAGATCTGAAACATGACTGCTTCGCACTGCCGCGTTTTGCCCTCAAGTTGTGCAGCCTAACGCTAATAATTAATAATTAGGAAGACAAGATTGATGAAGCATGGACTGAATGTGAGAGGTATTACCTGTGCCGCGGTAGGTTGATCGCCAAAAGACGTTTCCTTGATTGCTTTTATTTTTATTATTATTATTCCGCTCCTTTACCTGCGGACCCCGTCTATCTCCCGGAGCTGCAGCTGGACTGCGGACTCGATTTTGCCTGTATCCCTGGAAAGCAGATGCCGCGGCGGAGCACAAGCGGCCCGGCTGAAATGCAGCGGAGTTCAGATGCGACAGGATGTGTCTCCAAGTTGCCTGGCACTCGGGGGAGCTAATTAGACGGCGGTGCTTTGAGGGGTGTAAAAAACACTCACATTTTGATGTTCCTGAGATGCAAATACACCTCAGCAATGAATTCACGGATTTTTCTAAGTGTCTAAAACTATTTGCGGCGCACCTGCGAGGCTCAGAAGAAACGCCGAGTGCGTGAGGGCGGCAGGAGGGCGGCAGGAGGGCGGGGGCGCCCACAACCGCGTTTGACCAGCCACGATCAATAGTGCAACCTATTTTCCTACAAACAATGTACAGCTTAGGGTTTCCAGTGCGGAATATGGGTGTTGTGGCGCCATTGAATGTGATAGTTATTAATGCTGATCCCATAAGTTTTTTACGTGGCTGCCGCAAGACGGAGACATTGGAAAAATAAGAAATGTATTTCATTGTAAATTTTCCCATAAAATATTTCATATTTTAATGTTGCCGCTTCTCTGCCTCCCAGAATCCTTTCAGCAGTGGCAGCCTAACTAAAATGGAAATCAAAATTTCAATCCGTCGTTTTTTTGTAACCTGCGCGAAATAAACGGGCAAAAAAGATTCATGTGACGTTAATTCCCACTTCAATACTATAATATAGGTTAGTGGTAGGAAGAATAGTCAGTGCAATCCTTGTTCTATAATTAGGTACATAGACCTCTAAACGGTTAAATATCCCACACAATTAAAATATCTGTTTTTGATTATACAGCGTGTACACAACAGGTTCCACTCAGTACAAGAGATTAATCTGAGACATATACACATAAAGATGATAACAGTAAGTCTGGAAATTTAAACCTTATGTAATTATTTGTCTTACGTTTCGTATGAAATACGATTATACAGATTTACCCATACTAAAATATAGAATAATCAATAAGAATTAATTAGGTTATCACATCTCCAAAATACAATTCCTTTCAGAAATGTGAACTGTTCGTGTAAATTAATACGCGCGTTCAGACATTGCAATGCACGGTCTTCCAAGCATATGGTGTTAAAGCCATTGAGCCTCTTTAGGCCTAGTTTAGTCCTTTTTGGCACTGGCCACCTTTAAAAAACGTATATTTAAGAAGTATTCTTTATTAAAATGTAGAAAATATTTTAGACACAGGCTCGAAGAAACAGGAGATTGATGTGTGCAAAAATGCACAAATCGTGGTTTTAATGAGCAGTTGATCTCAGAGTAAATATATGCAGTGTACCCTTGAACATTTTCACGGTCTATTAAGTTTCTCCGTCCGCAATTTCCAGTAGCTTCATTAGGGACAAATCTATTGGAAGAGCGTTATTATGATGCACGGTAACCTACCGAGATTAAAATAATAATGAACTAATTGGATTACATTAGTAAGGTTTCTAAAAATTAAAAGGGAAATTGGTGTTGACGATGGAATGGCAGCAATATGTCATGAAGTTCAGGTGGTCCTTGGGGGGGGGGGGTTCCCCCGGACAGTAGTCATCGTTGCTTACATAAATAGCAAAAATTAGCATTTTCGTAATACGGGCTACATTGCCTGCCGATGAATCATTAATTTCCAAGCTCAGTCTTTATAACTGAAAACTGTTTAAGTAAAAGCATTTGTTTACCACATACTCCCCATCTAATATTTTAGGCCCCACGAATCCTTCATATATACAGCTGGTCTGTGTCATGCACGAAATTTGAATTTCATATAAATAGATAAAATATGAGAGCAAAAATCTATCTTTCAACCGCGTGTCCAATATATGGCCATGTATTTACGACAATGAAAACTGAAATGAAGGATCTAAAATTAATATTGGTGAACAATTGCGTAGTAACCAGATGTAGGATTCACGACTGAAATGCTATACGTACGAAACCGCCTACGGTGAGGGTGACGGGTACAACCACAAGTACCGCATGCGGAGAAGCCTTACAGAATAAGGAATTTTAGGGACCTTCCAAAATTGACCAAAAGCATAAGTAACAATGCAAAGGTGATTTATTCTTTTTGTATTCTCTGGTAAGCCTTCATGTTGTTTCCTGCCGATTAGAGACACTTTGGGAAATAATTTTTTAAAAATCAAATTTAAAAGGTATTATTTTATTTGAAATGATTTAAATACAAATAATATATTTTCAATTTACAATGACAGTTTCTTGTAAACAAATGTTGCAAATACTAATATCGAGTATTAGTTGTTTTCTATTTGGCCAGTGAGGATTTAAAGATTGTATTTATATAGATGATATATTGAATGTACTGCGGTTTAAACAGCGTGTCAACTAAGGCTACACTTCCGTAGATCAATAATACTTGAGTACAATATTCTAGATGCGGGTCCTGTTTCAAATTTGCTGTACAGTTTGGTTCTTGCTGAATAGAACATGCAGCCTTTCTAGAACCCTTTTCGTCCAAAAGCACAATTTTAGTCTAAATAAAAAAGAACTATCCTTATTATCACTACAAAAGTTTAGTATTTTCTAAATAGAAAATACATACATGGTCAGCTTGATCTATAGGGAAACAATGTACAGTTGGTTTTAAAAACAGTATAAACAGCACAGAACTAGGTATACATGTTTTTTTCAACAACATCCAATCATTTTGAATAGCAAATTTCCATCAGTCAGGTGGAGCAGCTGGAAGCTGTTGACAAACACGCCCATTCCCCCTTTTAGTCTTATTGGGTGGAAATTTAACCCTTGTCAGACTACCTCCATTTCCATAGGCCGCTTGGATCTGAAGAATGTTCCAAGAATCCAAGGCGGGGGGGGGGGGTCTACAGTATTGGAGAAGCCTTGCATATGAAGTTGCATATGGGGGAGGGGGGGTGAATTCAATCCCTAGCATTCTGTATGCCTACCACTATACTTCATTCTCCTGGGGCCTTCTCCATACATCTATCCATCTTGAGTTTCACATCTTACTGTGAGGTTTAGTGGAGCATTCCTCTCCGCATTCTTGGGGGTACCGACTATGTCTACGGCACGGGCAACGATCACCAGATATTTACTTCAGAGACCAAATAATTCAGATTTTAAAGGAAGGTAAAGGGAAAAAAACTGATATGGGAAGAGATTACATCAGTGTCATTTCGTGAGTCTGTAATTTTATAAGGCGCTTCAGCTGAAAAGGGCCAATAGGAATGTATCAGTACACAAACACACACCTCTCAAAAACACGGAGTGGCAACAGGTAGGCAGCCGACAACACCGCTTCAGCATAATTACTCAAAAAGCAACTTTTAAACATAAAAATTCCCAATTTATTTGAGGAAATCATACAAATACTACTTATGAAACCGCAAACTCAAATCACCCCTTTGAATCGCTATACTGTTGGGCCTGGTTGAGGACCATGTTGGCTTGACCCAGAACCCAAAGTCAAATCCACCAACAGGAATGATGGTATTTTTAATCTCTATGTTTCACTAGGGCCAGTAACAGGGGACACGATACATCAAAAATAAGAGCAACCAGTTCTCTGTAAATCTTCACTGAACACAGCCTTGCTGGACTAAGACTTTACAAGGCTGAGGGAGTCAGCTTCAAATTACAGTACACCCTAAAGTTCAGACAGGGCTCATTTTACTTGGGTGTTTTTTTGGTGATTAGCTATTTCCCCCCCCCAGGATTAACGGACTTACCCCGCACAAGAAGCTATAACTTAAATAGTGTCACGTGAGTCTTGGGTTTTAGTTTCCAAGTTTTTTTTTGTGTTGAGATGGAGGGGGACTCTTTATTGCTCACACAGCAGACCCACAAGACACGCGTTCTCCCCACCATGTCTCAGAGGTTAAGGGGGGGGGGGGATTCTGCAATAGTGTCGCACCCTAAAGCTCCTGACAAAACTAATAAGCAAGACTTTCAGACCAACTGCGGCCTGGATTTTAAAACGTTTCACTTCTTTTTTATTTTATAAAAAAAAAAAACAGAGAGAATAGGTGGGAGAGGTCAGTCTGGACCTCTGAAAACCAGGCGGTGTCTCCTCAGTGGCTGCCAGGGGGTGGTGGTGGAGAAGTGTGAATCCATGCTACTGGAAGCTAGTCGTTGTCCTCGTCGTCGTCCTCACTCTCCTCGATGCCATCGCTGTCCTCCTGGTCCTCTTCTTCCTCCTCCGTCTCCGGGATGTCCCACTGTGGGTGGTTGTCCAGTACCTGTTTTGCCTCTAGGACCTCCAGCTGCATAACCAGGACGACAGAAGATCATGTGAGTAAATCGCAGACTGCGCAATTTACCAGCAAAGGCTTTACATGGATTCAACTACTTGCCTTCAACGGCTTTATCTGATCCAATCCCAGGTAGGAATCTGATCGCAGAATTACAGAATACTGATAGTTTCCAGTTTTTGATGGGGCTGGGAATTTCAGTTCCACCTGTATTAAAGAAAAGCAACAGTCAACATGCAGGTCAACCTATTGCATTATTGCATATTTAGCTAACTAATAAACACTGCTGTACTATACTGACATACTAAGCCATCAAACACATATTTACTGATATGGAAAGACAGCAGAGCTACATAAATACTGAACCCCAATCAATCAATGGAGGGGGGGGGGGGGAAGAAAGGCTACAATCATTTCTTAAACATCACAAACCAGCAATTTTCCCACTAATCCACATAAAGCTTTAGCTAATTAGCCACTGGAGCTCAGGACTGTTGAGCACAGCTTTAAAACCCCTCTGGGTCCTGCTCCCCCAGACCCTTAGCAGACAGACAGACTGCCTTATCCAAGAGAGAAAATGTGAGAACTCAACACAATAAAAAAGAAAATGCAGCAATTGCATTGCTATCTCCGAAACGATGTCCGTTACAGATTCAATTAGAGCAGCATGTCAGTGCACATCCACATTCAAAATAACAGATTACTGCCACTGATGGTTTATTGCCAATTAGCTGCAACCGCAATTTACCCACGAGACACTACTCCTCTAGCTGTGCACCCCCCCCCCTTTTAACGGTGACGGCTGTGGACAATTTAAACTGTTTATCTGCCGAAGCGCCGCTGTGGATGAAAGCCGAGGGAAGCCGCGGCATCAGGGTCCCGGCGTGCGTCCGCACGGGCACGGCGCGCCTCCGGCACGAGCCGCCAATCGCGGGTCGAGGCTGGAGCGGCAATCAAAACAAATCTGCGCCGAAGGCAAGCCGCCCCCTTTAAGAGTTTTACGCAGCGACTCAGGGGTTGCCTAGCAACTAACTATGGAAGGGTGCCACAGAAGAGGAGCGAGCCGTCTCGCCTCTTCCCCCCGTCTACTAGAGACACACTAAATTCAGACGGGGAGGTGGCAGAATCAGCAGGTACGCAGGCTTCTTCGTATAGACACGTGTCCTGACAACACACAGACAACATGCTTCTGTAGAAATTAAAGGGCGGATACACATTAAAACAGGGGTGGGGAACCTGTTCCAAGGAGAGCTGGTGTTTGAGTGCAGGGTTTATGGAATGATCTCTTAGCCAGTCAACAGTGGGTCCTCAGGACTGGAGTTGAGAACCTCTGCTTTATTATTGGCTGATTGAGAGGTCATCCCAAAAACCCGAACCGGCCCCCCATGGATCAGGTTTGCCACAGCAGCCTTCAACTTTAAAATCAAGGGCTGTGCGGACATGCAATGACTGCAAAGTATCTCTGTCCTCCACCTTCTGGCCAACGAGATGAAGTGGGCTCACCTCCTCGCTGTCTTTGAGTGTGCAGACATGATAGGGCATGGACACGAGCGTCTGGTCCTTCCTGTCCGCGATGTACAGCCACCACCACTCCTGCTTCTCCTGCAAGCGGGGGGGGGGCACAGAATTGCCATTACAGTACTACCACTCCCCACGTGACACCTCCCCCTCCCCGACCCAGAGCTGCATGCCACCCCACCTCAGGGAAGTACAGGCTGTACACAGGATGTGTGATCTTGGACTTGGTCTCCAGGAGAGCCCGGTCTCTGCGTTGGATGCTTTGCTGCAAAGCTTTCCATTCCTGCAGAGATATGGCCGTCGGTGAGAGGCGTGTGAGCACTGGCAGGCAGGTCCACCCCTCGCCAGGGCCCGGCCGCGATCCACTCTCACCTCTTCATCATCGGCGGCGATCTCATCCACCTCTGTGTCACTCTGCTTGTCGCTCTCCTCGTCCCGTTCGCTGGGAGTGTCCTTGTTGGCCTCGGCTTCATCCGACTCACTGCCTCTATCAGAGGCATTATCCTCGTCCTCTTTCAGCGTGGGCGTGGCCTCCTAAGGGGGCGGGGACAAGACACTCAAGTGGTGTTCCTAAGCAACATTACTGACCGTCTGCTAACAGCAGAGAGCTCGCAATCACATTATTAATAGACAATGTCAAAAAGGCAATTTTAAAATGTAACGAGAGTTCACACTCACACGTCGCAATAAGCGACTACTTAATAGTTCTGCTTACATTTCCGGCGACATTGCCATTGGCCTGCTTCTGCTTCTCGGCCTTGGCCTGCTGGACGATGGGCTTCTTCTTGATCAGCTTCTTCTTTTTGGACTTTGCTGCCTTCTTGGGCCCTTTATTCTTGTTCTGCCACACCTTAGTCTTGGCCTTGCTGGCATCGCCCTGCTTTGATGACACCAGGCGAGACTGGAGCATGGGAATCCCTTTCAGAAGCTTTGGATATATTCCGATTAATCAGTAATCGAACAGTAAACAAAATGGCAAACGAATGTATCGCCTGGACTAAAGTGGCCAGAAAACAAGTTAAAATATAACCTGCAGTGTCTGAGGATGACGGCAATAATCTGATAGCGCCTTACCACGTCTTCGGCAGGCTGCTCCTCCCCAGTGCATTGTGGATCTTGCTCCTTCTCAAACACCTCCTTTTGCCACCGGAAAGGGAAAAGAAAGAGCAGGAGTCTGAAAACTCATCACGCTTCGGCTGGAGCGAAGGACTTAAGGGCTGCGAATCGCAGGAGCTTGTCATGCGTGCAGACAGCTGCGGGCGCGAAGGATCCTGAACCATAGACGAGTACGACGGGCTGCTTTCACAAGACAACACACCTTAACAGTAGAGCTAGATAGCACGAGCTGAAAGCGAATAGCCTCCCTGCGCTAGCAGAAACAAGCTGCGCATAGACATATGGTCACTGTAGCTAGACGCTGTTAGTTCATTTGGATTAGCATAAACAAACCGTGTGTGGACACAAGGGCGTTGGCATATATAGACAGAGCTAATCATGGAACGGTTTATAAACAAGGCAGCATTCCTACATCTTCCAACTGATAATTGTTAAATGCAGCTATGGTTGCCATCTTGGTACTGGATCTAAAATTGACTCCAGATAATCACCTGATCTGCCTGGAAAAGACTTGAGAATCATAGTTCTGCTTTAAAACTGGAAATTGCTGGAAGTATGCACAACACTTCTGCACATTCTCTTATCAGCCTGAAAACATGACCAGGAGGCTAAGTGGTTTGACCTTCAGAGCACGGTTTTGCAAAGAGCTATCGCCCTCTAGTGGGCATATCAGCATGTACAGAGACCCAAAAGCTGTAAGGCACTTCCTGGGCGCCAGCTTTTTGAGGCTGACTGAAGGCTAACCAGTAATGTCAAACCGCTGCACACCTGCTAGATTTGCAGGGCCAGCTCACATTACACCAGCTTACCGCCATTCTTTTCCTGGTCAGTGTTACAGTGACTGTTACTATGGACCCAGCTGTGATATTATTGCTGTCTTCGTCATCAAGCACTGGGGGAAGAAAAACATTTTTTAGATCTTCTCCAAACATCTACTCTGATTTGGGTTAATCACGTAAAAGGGTTTGAATGAATGTAGTAGGGAACAAAACGTGGACCGTCTGTGGGTCCCTGAGGACCGGATCGGAGACACTGCTACAAAGACACAAAAGCGCATGAGGTCTACCTTGCAGCTTGGTATCCATGGTGATGTGCGGGAAGCTGCCCAGCACGCCCATGACCTCATCGTATTTCTCCTCGCCCAGGAAGCGAAGCATGCTCCTGCGATCCGAGTCCTTCAGGCTCACCAGGTCTTGGATGCTCCTCACCTTATACTGGGAGATGAGGGAGCGTGGTTATGGCAATGGGCTGGGAAAAACGGTCCAGAAAAACTTGACTCGAAGGTGCAGAGAGCCTGATTTACCTTCTTGGAGATGCAGTAGCGGAGATGCTCCTCCTCAAAGTGCGGGAGCTGCAGCAGAGGCGACTTGGTCTCCTGGAGGCCCTGAACCACCATCTGGCTCAGCTTCATGCAGTTCTCTATGGATATCAACCGAGGAGCGTGGAACCCTGGGTGGGGGCGGGCAGGTCGGGCGGCGGGTCAGAAATAGTCAAGTACTGAAGTAGTGCAAGTACTGAACCAGACAATAGAACATTAACTCACCACTACTGAAAAATGCTAAACACACAATCCCTCTGACTTAAGAGCATTCAAGGTGGGCTCTTCAGGTTTCCCCAGTTCCAGCCCTGAGGGACCAGAATCTATCACAGTTAGCAGATGTCCCTGCTCAAACACATCTTTGTCAGCTAACTACCAGGTTTATTAGGTGTGTTTGGACAGAGAAATCTTCAAACCGTATTTGATTCTGGCCCTCCAGGACTGGAATTAGGGAACCCTGTTCTAGAAGATCAGAAAATTATGATGAGGTTTATCCCCATGGTCAGTTAAGGATAGGGTACATACACTGGATACAAGGAATGTCGTAAACAGCGTACATAGTTATCGAGTGAGGCGTAGTTATCTTGGCCTGGGCCCCCCCCTGAGCACTACCACCAATAAAACAAGCCTGCAGCCTGTACTGCGTTGTGAGCCCCTTTCCTTTCCGGCCTGACCTAGACCAGAACATAACAGGTAAGCCAGAACACATCGAACGACCTGAGCTTAAGTATCACAGGTGATGATCCAGGTGTCCATAATTCAAGCTGAGATGTTTGGGGGCCACAGAGATGGTGGGGTGGGCGGGATTCAGGAGACATGGAGGCAGCGGGGTGGGCGGGGCTCACCTCCACGGCTGTTAGCCATCATGGTGAGTTGACAGCCCACGTTCACCATCTCCTGGAGCAGCGCTGGGCTCTTTCTCACCACAAATCGCCGATCTGCTTGGACGAAATGGAAGCAGGGTCAGTCAGACATCCAGGGAGCCCTCAGACCAACAGCTTCAATGCGTCGACTCAGGGGAAGAGTCACGCTAAAAAGAAAGACTCGCCTTCCTCGATGTCCTCCGAAACCTCCATACGGGCGAGGTGAGACAGCAGCAGCACACGGGCCTTCAGGCTGTACGGGTAGCAGAATGGCGGCTCCTTCTTCTTCACGTTGATGTTGCCCAGCTCACGGATCAGCTTTGAGGACGAGTGGGCAGTGATCAAAGGCCGGCAAGACCACGGCACAAGGTAACACGGGATTCCTGAAGACATGCTCTCCATACCTGAGGCACTTCTATGTTGTCTGTGGGTCTGATCGTGGCCTCCTTGTTGCTGCGCGGGTCGAACTCGAAAGCGGCCGTCAACACCATCGTCAGCCCTAGGACGAGAGGAGGAGACTGCCCATGTGACCAAATATATCATCTGACCTGAGACACCAATCACAGCTATGCAGTCTTCCTCAAACAAGACCTTAGGAAGGCAGAGGATACATACTCTTCATGTTCATATTGGGAGTTTTGTACATAAAATGCATGAAGAGCTGAGTGGTGTTGATGAGGATCTGATCGCCGCTGTACCGTATGGATCGATACCACCAAGTTCCCTGAAGATCAGATTAAAACATAGCAGGCGGGACATCACTGCCACAGGTAACTATGCATACAGATTCACAACCCTGACATTAAACCACCTCGGAAGTTTTAAACTGCCAGTTAAAACGTCACTGTAGTTGTGAACGGCTTTTCCATATAGGAATAGAAGTGAAAGGTAACGTACCACCACAACAGGTAGGATGACCATGAAGGCCAAGCCGTAGACAAGCAGCACCTGGGGAACACACACAAAAAAGACCAGCGGGGGCTCATACGCATGATTCGGCTTGCTGCAGTCACCTCTGAAATGCATGTAGGGAAAAAACTCTGGACCCAGCCCAACGATTAGCAGGCCACCACAGAGTTTTACCACTTCAAACTTAAGCACGTAATATTTTAAAACATCATTTCTATTTAGAGAGTGGGTAGCAGCTGGGTCCCCATGCACTTGTCAGTCACAGTTATCCTGCCAGTATCCAGCAAGGGTACACAGCCCAAAAAGTTAGCATCCTCTTCAATGGCAGACTGAGGAACATACCAGCATTGAGTTTTTCTGGTCCACGATCCAAGCGGGCAGCGCAATGCCAAAGCTCGTAGCTGCATGGCGACAGACACACACACCATGTCTGCGGACTCAGTTTCGCTCCAGTCAAAACGGTGGTCATGGTTACGAATTCTGTATTAATTTTAACCATGATTCACAAAAACACTGTCGTAGCTCATTTACTGCTGTATCATAGCAGTGCTAAGGATTACATGTGTTCAAATTGTCAACGATTTAAGCTCATTTTACACCAGTGTTGCTTAAGTATTTAGGAGCATTTAGGGATTTGGCAGATGTTACTGCCATAAATTATAACCAGCTGGTATTAACAGACTTCAGTTTCAATCTCCTGAGAGAACAACAAAGTGTATTAAACAAGTGAACTGCACCTTTAAATATGAATTTGTACTTTACTGAAAAAATACACTGCATCAAAATGACAACTCTTGCAAACAATTAGATTTATGTTTCAGTAAATCATAAATCACAGGTCATAATATCAAGCACCTCTTCCATTTCAGAAATGAAATACTCATTAGTCTTGAATTTTCTGGGGTACTTGCCTATATGATGGGCAACCTTTATGTTACAAAGACTTAAGAGTGTTAAAAGTTAAGAGTTTTAAGGTGTGAAGTGATAGTGCTAACCACTGCACCACCATGTTGCCCTAAGTTTAATGAAAAAACATTAATTCTGAATAGGAATTTTGCTGATTGTGTTTAAATGGAGTCCCTCCATGTTGTTATTCTGCATTTCAAGCACAGGCCCAAACAGATGACTGTTTTTACAGGTGTTTGTTAGCTCCTAGAACACCAGATGACCCTTTTGAAGGAAAGGAGTAAATTAAAAAAGGAGAATCACACAAAGCTAAAAGAGATAAAACAATCAAACGACAGCTAATGTCATCCTACCTCTTGGGCCATCTGGGTTGCCATAAGTCTCCCAATTTCGGCGAGATTCCTCATCAGTTAATCTGCGAACACACATGAGCATGACGTTCCGTAAGAAAAACAACCCATTACAAGCTCCAAGGTAGTGAGATGCGGCTGCCCAAAGCCCTCTTACGCCGAGTAGGCCTTGGAAATCTTCATGAACGTGGCCTCATCCCCTCCTTTGTCGGGGTGGAACTTCAGAGACAGCAGACGGTACTGCTTCTTGATCTCCGCCATGGACGCACCCTACAAACAAGTAGGAGGACAAAAATGCTGTCCATCATATATTCACTATCCATAAATTATTTTAATTATCAATGTCACGATGGCATCAACCCCAAAAACAGGAAGCCTGCTGCTCAGCTAAACACCATCCTCAGCATAAACAAACACTACGGCCGTGCAGCGAGACTCAGTTGTGCAGAAGAGCTTACCGGATCTAGATTGAGAACCTCGTATGGATTGTACTCTTGGTATTCCCTGTCTAGTTTTGAAACCTTGTAGGCAAGGAAGAGAAACACTGCCCATCCAAAGAGTAAGGCAGCTTTTCTGTGAGAGAGAAAAAAAAAAATCATTTGATTTTGAAGCACAAGGCTAAGACACTGAAGACAAGGATGAAAGCTCAGAGATGGACCATGTAACAAGAAATATCTCAAAGTTTAACTCAATCCTCCCCCCAGTCTAATGAACTTTCATTGATTGGCACGGGACTGTTCCTTATTGTCTTCCTGAAGACACGCCCATCACCTTAAACAGGAATCCAGTCTGGACTCTGGCAGGCTTGCAGCTAGTCTTCAACGAGCCTCAGAAGGCTCTGGTTTAATTAGGAAAATACTTAGAGCTGAGTGCTTAAGTGGTCAGCTGGGTGGGATGGAGGGCAACACCTCGATCGCTCTAAAGCTAGTTGGACCGCAGTGGCAGGTGTCAAGAGAGACATGGACTGAGCTAAGGCTGACAGCTGAAACAATCCACCAAAAGCTGGTGATTAACCAAACAAAGGAGCAAACAAGCAGCCTGCTGGAGACTGAGGCTCGTTTCCTTAACATGCCGTTTTAAGAACGACAGTTTCGATTAACATTCCCCCGTATGGGAAGGCAGCCCGCAAGCTGAAAAGCCATACTGCATAGAAAACATTGCCATGGCAACCAGTTCACCTCCTTGCGTGCTGGGGCAAGGAGGAGAAATTATTGATTTCCCAAAAAATGCCTTCGTGTATTCATTAAAAGCCTAAATGGTTTTGCAGCAAAATGGAGGGGACAGAAAGTTCTGTCCTTTCACATTTCAGACCAAAGGCCTCCCAAAAATTCATGCAACTTAAGGACAGCAGGTGCTGTGCTGATAAACAGCCATCAAAAGTGCAGCTTCAGCTACACAAACACCAAATACAAACAGCTAAGGCTTGGTGCCAATTGCCAAAATCTTATGAGCAAATAAGCCATGAACAGGCAGGAATAAGACACATGGAGGACTAAGACTAGGACTGATCTAGCAGCAGAGAGGCTTCAACAGGATCTTGACTTAATTAGCGACTGGGCTGATACCTGGCAGATGAAATT
>JAODKC010000109.1:699167-724196 GCA_026777985.1 Mormyrops attenuatus
ATTTTAACAACTCTGAGCTATTAGTTAGGTTCTCCCCAAACGAGCTTGATGGGCCGAATGGCCTCCTCTCGTTTGTATATTTCTTATGTTCTTATGTAAGAGGGACAGGGATGAGAGAAGCCAGGAGATTGCAAGCTGTGAGATGTGAAACAGTCCTACATGCAGACAGGGGCAGATTTGTCATTTCTGGGACCCACTTTGGGGCCTCCTACACCACTAGTGTAATGAATATTTGTAGCCAACAGGGGGGCCCAAGCATTGGGAGCCCCACCGCTGCATGCAGAGACAGCAGACCAACTTGAATTGTTTCCATTCCACGGCCAGCAAAGCTTAAACATTGCAACCTAGTGTATTTTTTTTTCCCCTTTAAGTTGCATCAGATCATTTGTGGCGCTTAAGGTAAGCAGGGAAGTCTTAACCATTACACCAGTGCTTCCCAACCCAGTCCTCGGGGAACAATGGACTGTCCACGTTTTTGCTCCCTCCCAGCTCCCAGCCAATCAGGAACACAGAATACCTGGTACAGGTGCGGTGGGAGCTGAGAGGAAGCAAAAACGTGGACTGTCTGGTGTTCCCCGAGGACTCGGTTTGGAAACACTGCATTACAGTACCTGCTGCCCCCCCCTCAAAACACTCCACAATAAGAAAAATAACATCACATATTTAACATGAAAAATGAGACTTACTTTAACAGGGGAATGATACTCTGTTGCGATTTTATCAACCGCAAGCGATACCAGAGGCATCTTCCATGCACCCTCCTCAGGGACTTCAAACGCAGTTGTTCTGGAGAAATGGAACAGAAGATGGGAAATGAGTGCTGCTGTTCGCAAGGGCCGTGGCTTTTCTGGGACGCCTCGGGGACAAGCGCGGGAAAGCTGCCGCTGGCCACCAGTTTCACATCTGCCGTGTTGGGCGACCATCGACCCGCGGGCTACCAGATTTGACCGCGGGGCTCGCATGGACGGCAGCCGGATGAGGAGCTCTGGCCTGCTTAGGTACTGCTCGTTTGGGAACAGCACCAGTCAGAAAGCGCTAGGACTCCAGCCTACAGAGAGCCACCATGTCACCAGCAAGAGCATTCTCATAAGCAAAGAACAACCCCCCCAATTACCAAACTGTCAACTGGTTCATCCTAGCCAGAAAGTTTTAAAAAGCTGGTCTTCTGGAACTCACACAAAATAAATCCAAAGCCCCCCCATTTCTGAATAATTCGCTGACTCGCCATTTGTTGATTTACAAACTGAAATGCCACGCTTTCAAACCTCAGCAAATACTTATGCGAGGGTTCTTGTGAAATAAAAATACAACTCTGTATTAGCTGAACAAACATGATGCCACCCATTTCTACCCAACCTTTACTCTTTACTCTTTGTTTACCTGAGCAGGTAACAGCATGCTAAAAATTAGTTAATTTCTATGGATTTTTTTTAAAGTTGGCAACTATTGGCTTCCAACAGTCAGTGACTGCATCATAACTCCACTCAATAATGTGATTGAAACTTCAAATCACGCCCTCCATGCTGCAAAACATTCCCTCAAATGCTGTAACTCCTCGGCACGCCTGTGTCAACCCAGAATGGTGTGCAGGCAGCCGCGCGGCGCATGTTCGGCTATTAACGCGTGTGAATCCATGCCTGGTCTCTACAGCAATGACGCTGCAGCGCTGTCGGATGTGTCGAAATGCAGAGCAAGACGAGGGGACAAAAAAAAAAAAAAAAGAGGGGAAAAAAAAATCTACACAGATGCCTCATGCATGCTGAGTTACAGTTCACCAAACCCATTCCACAAATAGCCGTCAAGAATCAGGGAGAGATGCTCAGCTGCTCAGACAGAGCGCCGCTTAAATCCCCCAGGACCCACTTGGAAACATTTATCAGAAAGCGCCCAAAAAAATCCAGAACGAAGCATCCCTCTGATAAGAACTTGGGTCAGAATCCACCGTGTTGGAAAAACATGCATAACACTATTGCTGTCAGTTCAGCTCTGCTGAGTTTGACACCAATCCAAGTCAAGCAAGACTTGACGACAATAAAACGGGTTTTCGTTGCCAAGGTACTTCCCATACAGTAATCATTTCACCTCCATCACCAATCCACTTGACAGGTGCCAAGACAGCATAGATACAGCATGATATATTCAGGCTCAAAGTTCAAAATAAAATGCAAAAAAATCCCCCCAAAAAAAACTGCTAGGGAAAATAAGGGCAGAATGCACACTACTTCATGAAGTGAAGGTTTAAACAAATCCCTGGGTAACCTGGAGAACCAGTGCAGCACCAAATAAAATTGTGCGTTATGCGCAATGGAATTATGGAGTATAAACCACTGCGGCAAGACCATCTAGATAGGATCTACGTGGACCACCCAGCATGCTTAAACTCTAAAAACAATTAAGCAACCATGAGGCCAAAAAGGCACATGAAGAGAAGTAGTACACTGAGGGAGAGATTTTTCTGGGGGATCTAGGGGGTGCTTCTCGACCTTATTAGCCTGACATTCAAGTGGGCATTCCTCACAGTCCTGCGGTCACTGACAGTATGAGGGAACCAACAAACATTTCAGTTCATCACACAAATACTCCAATCATACTGCCATCCCAAACTACTCCATTGTTACTCATTAACAATAACCAGACATTATACTGTACGGACTCAACCATATTAGTCTGACTAAGCATAGTAAAGGCGGGTGTATTGTTCTAAAAAAAATTGATGGAATCAATGTTGTTTTAGCGATACGTCATCATACGAGTTGGGATGACCGCAGTGATCACCGCCTGTGTAGGGCCCCCCCGAGATGAACTTTCATTTGTTCTGATCCCACCTGCTGTCCACAATTGGCTGACATGAATGTGACACCACGGGATTGGCCAGCAGGACTAATTATGCAGTTACCGGCATGCTTTGGACCGCACTGCACATGCAACTGTAAATAGTGCAAATTAATGTGTGTATTTATGTTGACAGGAAATGATGCAACTGTAATTTTGCTGTAGAACGCATATGTTAGCGTGCAACCATGAATGTCGTGTAAATTGTTGTCTTCCCTATCAGTGTGCTACTGTAACATTAAATTAACAGTGGCTGTTAAGAGAGAGAGCAACTTCCATTTTAAAGAGCTACTGTCTCCTTTATTAAATGACTCGCACTCCCCACGATGTGTTTATTTGCCCTTGGTATGTGGGTCGGCTGCATCAAAAACATCCTGTGCCCACTAAGGCTGTAGGTGTGACATAACAAGGTGGTGGCGGCGTTTTAAGTAGGAGACAGATCGTTTGCTCCAGTCTGTTCAATTTCATTTTGTTTAGACGTCGTTTGAAGTATACGGCCACCTTTAGGTGGGTGGCACTGCTGCCTCACACCTCCTAGGATGGGGGTTTCAAAGCCACCACTGCTCTGTGTGTGGAGTTATTGTGCAGGTATTCTCACTTCTGTTTCTAAATGGCCCTTGGCATGGGCTGACAATGTACCCCATTCTCCCTGTGATTGACTCTAGGTCCCCCTGCAACTGTGTCCAGGATAGGCGGCTAGAAGAGGGACGGATTTAAGCATTTTAAATTTGGTTCACGTGAAATAAAAAGTTTACATTCTCCTGCCTGTGATTCGCTTACCTTCTCCTGTGAGTGCTGCTCACACTCTTTTGAACTATCATTGCTGGGTGCACAGACTGGGCCTTGAGGCATGCAACAGGGAGACAGGACAAATATAGGACAGGTGTACTTGATGGCTCCGTTACAAGATGACAATCTTCAAGGAATGACTCACTTCCCAAACAAAGTGAATGGTTCTTTAAAAAGGTACATTCCTCAGTTAAATACGCTGGAAGACATTTCATGCTTAAAGCCAGAAACTTCCACAGGGAGTCACCAGGGCTTCACAGAACCTACATGGTTTACAGAAATGACCTGCACTGCTGGGGTGCATATTGAACGCAAAGAAGATTGCAAAGCCTGCGGCTTCCTGCAGGGTTCATTTCATTATTTAAAAGGAATCTGGAGAGAATACATTACTCTGTTTCTTCAGGTGGAAAATAAACAGTACCAGTAGCTGGAAACCATCTTTGGGTGTGACTTACTGGTTAATTATTCCGTCCTGGCGATACAATGCATCAGTCTTTACTGTGCCATCAAATCCCACCAGGTGGTCCAAACACAGTCGCATTCATCCAGTTCCCAGGACAATGTCCTTCGTTTTCGACTAACAGGGGCCTCTTTATAGCTTACACTGGCGGCTCGCAAAGACGGTGCGGCACATCAACCAGGTCACGAAGTGAAAACGTTGCAGAAATATAAAAAGCATTTCTATATTCCAAGTTGTATACAATTCATTTTTGGAACTAGACAAAGCAGAGAAATCACATTTTATTATGGTGACTACGCCCAATATTACTTACAAGGACCTGAACAGAATGTCCTGAGGTGGTCAAGTGTAAAATATGATTTTAGTCCTTTGTTTATTCTTCATAGTTTGCCTCTCCAGAACAAACAAGTTTAAGAAACAATGGACCTCAAGAAACAATTTGAACTCTGATATGGAGAAATAACCACAAACAAATCAATTTCTGATAAATCCAACCATCTATTACAACCCTATCAATGTCCACAGATGATTTCTACCCATTTTTAAATTAAATTAAATCAATGCGCTGAAACAATGGTACATTACCCGGCACAGTATTCTGCAACTTACGACTTGTAAGCTGACTCCTACCTGGAGCCGGAACTAAAATATGACCATCATCCCAGTATGGATAACATTTCAAGTTCAACATAATAAAAGTTGCAACAATGCAATATATACTACAACCTAAAAAGAATCACTGCGACAAGTTTGGCAAAGGGCTCATTCCACATAGTCTCTGGTTTAACTAAACAAAAATCACTGGTGTTTTGTGAAGTTGTAAATGATTTCAGGCCACTTGTGGTCATGGCTCGTGTGCAAGGACGCTGTAATCTCCAGCTCCGATTAAAGCTGTGCGGACTCATACACTGAAGGTTACCAGACCCATAAGGAAGCCACCAGTTGTGCAGGTGGCAAAGTGCAACACAAATCTGCATTCTTTCACACCCATCTTCATCGCATGCTGATTAATAACACAGGCCTCAGTGTGGTCTTTGCATTACACCTGATACTTTTTTGATTCTTCAAGAATCCCGAAACTAGTCACTTGTACCTTGACCACAAATCAAGAACAGCCCCAAACAACCACTTCACAGAACGTTACATGTTAATAATACTCTTCCGTGGTTTCCAAATCTCCCTAAAGCCAATGTTGAGATTCACCGTGGAGAAACAACTAAACGCCTAATTCAAACCATCACTGCCTGCCAATAACTTCAAAAGCTTACTCAATGCTGGGATAAACGAAAGGGTGGCACGTTTTAGGCAGCCTGTCAGATTTAACCGGCCACTTAGCGGATGCTGAACAAATACTCTGCCGCGTGTTACTTCAGATATGACAGTAACACTGAGAACTTCCCCGATGTGCAACCGCACGGCTTTCTGCTACGTAAGACCCGGCGTCAGTCACCCGGCGTAGCGATGCTGCAAGCTGAGAGAGGCTTTAGGGCTTCAGCCGCCGGGGCACCCGTGGCGTGCAACTAAAAAGCTAAGCAGGAGGTACTTTTAAAACTCTTATCCACCGCTCCATACCAAACCTCACTTCATCTCACTTTTCCAGGGAAATGAAGAATGAAGGGGGAACATTATTTAATCTCCCTATCGGCCGGATCTTCAGGACATGCCTGTGCTCCACCATAACACAAGTGTCCTTATTCCGGAGAGCCTGTGATTTAGAGGAACGCGGTTATTACCGCACCTTTATCACTCCACATCTCGAAGATAAACTAGCAGTAATCAGGACATCGACGTACACAGACGGTGACTATCAGGGTTAGCAACTAATGTCAATCCAGGGAGCCCCCACGCATCAGCCGCCCAAAACAGCACCTGTCACTCTTTACATTTTCCGCTGAATATTCTCCTAAATCGTTTCGCGACAATCCCAAAACAGAAGCATACGTGCAGCAAAGTTTCGGCCCACAAAAACTCTGGCCCTCCGGTCCGTCAGCGCCGCTGGTCGCTCGGTATACTGGTTAGCTTCCCCGCAGACACACGACTCTCTCATCTCGGGCCTTACCCGCATTCTGATCCCGGGGCCAGAGGTAATAGGTGGCTGGGATAACGATAAGTCCGACGAAGGACGTAAGAAAGTAGAAGAACGTGTTGCCACTGTCGTCATACTGGAACTGTTGCCCCATTTCGAGGCGGCGCTGAGGTGCCCCGTCGTCTCCGCCGCTTAGCTACTCGCTCCCCCCTGGCAGCCTCGGCGGTCTAAACCTCCAGACACAGCTAAACGAAGCCCGCAGATCGGAGTACGTGTTCTACGCATGCGCGCTGTGCTCGCGCTTAAGCATCGAATTGAAATAACTTTATTAACAGCACTAATTTGTGGAAAAACGACAAGACGAAGGTCAGTTAGTTATAGAGGCACACGGAACAATAAATATGTTTGGAGTTTAATGCTCATCTGTACAATTTCAGGTGTCAACGCTTTTTTTCACGACGTTTCACAGAGGTACATTTTTTGTGCTGTGATGTCCACCGCCGAAAGTTTTCGTATTCGCGGTTGATTGTGTAGAACTTCACTTCCCATAAAGTTCAGCGAGATCTTGTTAAGTAGTGGACTTGTGCTTCCTGGTGCAATTAAACATTACACCGCTATATATGTTAATAATAAAACATTCCGGCTTTCGGGAGTTTTCCTAAATAAAAGGAATTACAACGCGGTTCATATCAAGTAGACAAATACATAGGTTTATAAATAAACCATAATTAAATTGTAGTTTTTTTGTGGTTGTAGTTTTAATGTTGTGTACTTTGGTTGGTATAAAGCGAATTATTATTTTGGAACTGGTTGCCTAGGGGAAATTGAACTGGGATTTTCATCAGAAAATAGGTGATTTGAAGAGAATCTGCTTTATCTATCACGTAGAGTAAATGAGTGTGTGCAGAGCTGTGCATTACGGTGGACTAGCATCCTATTCTGGGATGCAGTGCCCCTTGAGTCTTTCCAAGACGGGTGCCCCCATGAACCTGTACTGGGCATGAATATTTGTGGATCAGGGATGGTTATTTGTGGATGTGGATGGTTAACATAAATTTTGAAAATTAAGATTAAAAATGCACTTATTATGAAATTGAAATCTGTCGTGTAGACTTGTGTGCCCTTTGGGTAAGGGACGAAAAGTACACTACAACGTGAATTATGACGTCGCGGTTGACGTCATCATGTTTTACCGGATTGTTAATTATTGAGTACAGAAGTACGAGGCATTCCCTGACAGCGGTATCCACAATTACACTTAAGCCTCAGAAATAGTTCTAAGTATTGGGTATCACCCTTAGGGTGACTGTAGCTTGGAGCGTGTACAACAAGATACCTGGGGAAATGTATCATGGTGGCACTTGCCGAACAGCGAGAACGTGAGTCACTGTGAAGAGCATGTCGCACTTCAGTCACCTGAAAAACCCCAGGATCAAGTCTACGCGCCACCTTGCTTCTCTAGATAACATTCTAGAGGAGCCAAAGAAGTTAGAATTTAAAGGTTCTAACAGTGCAATTACTTCTTGCAGACATGGGGAGAATTAGGGAGGATAAATTATATTCAGAAACACTAATAATAAGTCAACGTTGTAATCGTCTGTGTAACTACCAACACATTCTATCTTATATAGATTCTTTAGCTCTATTAAGACTGGATTAAAAATATGGATTTCGTCGGTAATTGCTTCAATTATGTTTTGTCCCCAGGTAAAACTAATCCCGTCCGAATAGGGCGTTACAGTGAATTATGTAAGGCTTTGCAGACTAACATGCACACAGTTCCATCTCTTTCCAAAGGACACACAGTTTTTTCTTAGTTTCCCACAATGTTTTGATTTAATTAAATCTGCTCTTTGGCCCCTTTTAGAATAAGAGATGCCGTTGCATTACTAAATCTTGGATGAGGGTTAAAAGTAAAATTTTATGAGGTATTACGTGGTTCTGCCTGTAGATGGCGCCTTAAGAACACAAGAAGGTACGTCTTTAATGGCTGTTCCGCCATAAAATGCCGTACTAAAATGATTCATATTTGTTTGTTTGTTTATAATTAAGCAATGGTGTATTACATCCATCTTCCAAAAGGACTAATCCAGAACAGGGTTATGTTGAGTCCGAATCCTATCAGCCTATCCCAGGAAGGATAGGACACAGGTTACAGACTCAGTCACTCATTCTTACACATTTAATTAATATAATACAATGCAATATTAATATTAATACAATATTGATATAATCCTCAAAGTTCTGATAGCTGCTGAATAATTTGCATTTTAAGTAGTAATTTACTCCAGCTTCTAAAATAATTTGACCGTTATTCTTTAAAATGTAAACATTATAAACCAAATAAAAGATAATGAAAAAGTATTGTGTTGCACACACGAAATACAAACGGCATAACTGAATGTAGCGATAAAGACTGAAACTACTTCCCAAAGTTCCTTTTTATTGGGAAACAATGAACAAAATTCATTTTTTTACATAAAACTGCAGGGCATAAACTGCATAAAACTTAGACCAGTGGCAGCGGTATCTCCTGAGCCGAGTCCAGTCATGAAATACATACAAGTATCTTATGTTTTTATTAGATGATGAAAGGATGTTTAAAAAATATATAATCAAAATGTGTACAACCTACTGTCAGGTGAAGAGATACTAAAAATTCATGTTTTTAATTGTGGTTTTTTTAGGCTAATGTCTCAGCTTTACCTTAGCGTCAATTAAAACTGTCATACTGTCCTCCTAAAGACACATTTCGGTCAGTAATGTCTTTTACTTAAGATGGTAAAAGGAATGTAGGTACAGTCAAAAAGAGAATTAAAAAAATCCGCTAAAAATGATCAGCCTAAATTTATGCTGACTGAAGAAAACAAGTCCTCCTTGTTTAGTATTGATTTGTTTTACTAAGCTATTGAACAGACCCGCTAATACAGGCTGCTAATATGCAGAGGTCTCTGCTGACACCCTTTCAAGCAAAAGGCTTCTAACATATCGAACGAAGCTGTTCAGCACTGAACAAATCGGCAGGCGTGACCCTCCCTGTCCAGCACAGGCCTGGCACAGATCCGGCGGCACACCAAAGGGCGCGGGGTCTCCTTTGACCACCTGTCACTGAGAAGGCCCCCGAAAACGTCTCCCCCAGCTGATGGCTCCTCCGGTCTGAGTGGGCGGGAGCTTCATCCTGAGTGGGGTCAGATGTTCCTGTACAAAAAAAGGCTGGGTACGCCCCGCGGGGCCGCCAGGGAAGTCAGGCCTCCGGAGGTTGTGACATATGATCCTGCAGCGGTGATGTCACCAACAGCTGACCTGTCATAAGACCTCAGGTTCAGGGCCTCCAGTGGCAGCTGTGCTCTTAATGGCCCTCAAGTAGCTTCTAACTGCGAGGGTCTGATTACTAACTGAATGACTACCATAATAGAGTGATTCTATAATCTATCATAATAGCATAAGCTGCAGATCTACAGACTTTGACCCCACAGGTATAATAAGCCCCTTTATTCAGCTGCACATGCCCTCTCCTGGGGGGTTTCTCCTGATTATATATCTTGTATGTTTTTCCCTCTAACAAAGCACCATATTCATTACAGCAGGGTCCTGAGCTAGCTTAGCTCTCTTAGCGGTTAACTGATTTACAGCTTAAGGGGGGTTTACATAACAACTTCAGTTTTAACTCGCCGTTTCTTAATGTCAGCATGAAAGCAGGAAACATTGGCCTCTTCATAATGTATCAAGGGTGGATTTAAAGGAATTAGCTGCTGTGCAAAGTGTAACTTTGGAAAGGAGGGGAAGAGGCAATTATTAGCATGAAGACCAAGGGAAATGTAGTTCTGGCACTAATAATCACCATCACAGAGAATGCAGTGCAGCCCAGCAGGCCCTTAAAGTGTGTCTACAGAATCACGTGGACCAAGGATCGAGCCGGCATGACAGCAGTATAGAACTCTGCTGTCTTTAAGAGGTTTCCATTCAGGTAACCTACAGCAAACGTCACTGGATAGTTAACTAAACAGCCATGCAGAAATAAACAGAAAACAAAAGGAAAGGTAGCACTGCGGCTAAGGGGTCTGACTGGACCCCCAGATATTATCATCCTGTGATCTGGCGCAAGGAAAATTCGGGACACCTTGAGTCACTTTACCAAATCTTTTCCTTCCTCACTTATGGCAGAATTATTTCACAGTCAATTCCCAACAAAGCTCCTTCAGTCCAGATTAAGAACACGGGAGCTTTGCCCAGTGCGGGGATTAAGTACGATTTAGCAGTACGCTAATATTCCATTACCGTTGCGTCAGCCTCAGTTATTTGTAAGGCAGGCAAATGCGACGACAGGGGTTAGTGAGTGCCGGTCGCTGAGACGTTTCTATTACTCAAACATTTATCATTTACAGACATTTACAGGACATGATGTTTGACAACATTTGTGGAAACATTAGGCATTAATGAGGAACCTAAGAAAACAAAGTCAGGAATTTAATTCAGTACATCACAGGAACTCTGTAGCTAACCCTTTTTACAGGGATGTAAACATATATCCCCTGAAACCCTATACTCAAAGAAGGATGGATGGTACAATGGTAACTCATGGAAAAGTTCTCATTATAATTTCTATCGCATAACTACATGTATGCAGTTATACATCTCTCACACTTACCCTGGGGTCAAATTGACCCCAAAAGCACATGTCAGGTGACTTCATAACTACATGCATGCACATGCATCTCTCACACCTACTCTGGGGTCAAATTAACCCCCAAGGGCACATGTCAGGTGACACCTCATACTGTAGTAAAATAATTATTGTAGGGGCGTGTAAGAGATATGAACGTGTTTCTATACTAATCAAGTCAATAATTCTGAAGTTATGTTTAAGTTATAGGTGGATGGGCATGTCATACCCAGGCGCATTGATGTATAAACGATGGCCAGTTACTGGATCTTTCATAGGTTCCAAGGCTCACAGCAGTTTGGAGATGGGAATTCTGGTTTGTTCCGGTTCATCATGTTGGAATCAGAACAGTATGTTCATTGACTAGCCAAGTTCTCTCTAAGCCGACTTTCAAAGACACCATATTGCAATACAAACAAATAACCTTCATTAAGGAACAACTACCATGGTGGGAAAGTATTTCCTAACAGTAGCCAAAGCTACCAAATCAGATGGTGATTATTTCCTGTCAGGCATGTGCCTAACCTGCTATCAACTTTTTCACTTTTTCCTTGAGGTCCCCACTGTACTTCTATATACCCCATGGGCTAGTCTGGGCCCCCAAGTGCAAAATCATTAGTGTAAATATCCACAATACTCTTTCTGCTGGCTTTTAGTGGGGGGGCACAAGAAGCACGAGGCAGGAACCGAAAGCACAACATGTGCCAAAGTGCCCCAGTTTTCAGAGTAATGACTTTTTAGCCCTTCTGTATTGCTCAGTGCGCCCAGGAAGCAATGGGTTTACCAATCCCAAAGCAGAAGCCCCTCCCCTACACACCAGGGTCACGCCATCATGATTGGCTGCCATGCACATGTCATATGATTCAGCAAATCAGCACTAATACTATTAAGAAGTGACTCAATGGGCAGGAGGGCTGCCATCCATAAGCCCAAAAAGGCAAGGAGTTGGTACGATAATTTAGCCAAGTAACTGTAGCACACATGCTACTGAACAGGAGAACCAAAGAAATCAACAAAGCAACCTGAATACATGATCTCTTGGGGTTAGCGGTCACAATAGCCCAGTTACAAACTTTGCTAAAAATTCTCTCACTCACACACACACACAGTATGTGGCCAGAAGGGGGAAAAACATTTTATTGTTACTCAATTAAAATTTCATGGCAATGGTCATCAAATTCCAATAAGTGCAATATTTTGTGAAAATCTGCAAGACAAAATAAAAAGCTGAATGCTGATCTAGATGTGCCTGACACAATAGTACTAAAATGATTATCTTAGTATTCAAAAAGGGATGAGATCATAGGCAGAGCACCAATATATGGTAAAGTGACTAAGAGGAGGAAGCGTAGGACTAAAGTGATCTTAAGGGATAGGCTTAGTATTGCATGTGAACCACAAAATCTTTTTCATATTACACCAGTAAGAATAAAATTAGTAAACAGGATGCCATTTAAATGTATTGATTTATTAATCTGATTTCATTATGAACTTCCTCCTGTCAGCCATCTTCTAAGAAATGTGACAAAGGTACATGTAACGATCAGAATTGAGCTCATGTTAGTCTCATGGTCGATATCATTATAACCACCAACTATACGCAGGAAATGTCTGCACCGCAAGCTCAAAGTTATAAATAATGTAACAGAGATCCAAACAAATTATATTATACTCCATATTATACTTAATCTCCATACTTATTTCTTACAACACACACAGAAGAACACATTTCAGAATAAAGAATTTCTAAATATGAAATTACAAAAAAATCCAGTGTTAGGTACAAATATAATTATGAAACAATGATATATATTCGAAGGAATACTGGCTGCGGTGTTTTTCCCTTACAGCTGCAAAATTATAAAACACAAACTGAAAAGGGTAAAGAACCAACAGCCACTCCTGCTGTGTCAGTGCAAGAAAAGGATGCCATTAAAATGGGGTCGAACCCCAGTCCTACGATTTAATGCTAAACAATTCACCAAACACTGTTCATAGAAAGGGAAATGTTCAAACCTGCTGTAGATCTTGGCAAAGAAGTGAAATTTTGGATCCTGTCATCTGGAATAAGGGTCAGCATTGCTTAAGCTCTGGTTTTTCTGTTCAAGTAGTTTACAGGTCAACTGGCAGCCAGTATGCTACAGGTTCAAGTGCCATCTCATACAATGCGGCACCTTCTGGATCGGGCGAGTGATCTGAATTGCTTCTGCCATTTTAAACCAGAATAATACAAAATAAACCACAAGTCAACAGTAATTTGGCCAATAGCAGTAATTGTTGATTGGTAAGAATTTAAGAAGCAACGGAAGAAGCAAGCATTACAGCATTTTCTTTGTTTAACAGAAGTTAAATCAATTAATCAAACCAGATGTCTGCTTCCTTCAGTAGCCCATTTCCACTGTGATTCATCCACCGTCATAGGATCATGTGACCTCGTGCCACCGTCGTGGTGCACTTCCTGGTTCCTTTGTGTCAGTCCCAATGTGCTTTCAGCTGTACTTGTCTTGGATGTTCATCAGGCTGTTGCTTGATTTCACACGGTTGGCTATGGAGCAAGAACAATTTGAGGACTTACAAAGAGCTCAATCACTCAACAATTAGCTGTCATTCATGGCTGGCATGTGCAGCATCGCTTCTGCAAGACTCCTGCTCAATATCATTGAGAGGATGGACATCTGTTTAGGAATTAGAGTACCGTTTCCCTTCTCTCTCCTCAATATGCCTTTTTAAAACTGCATCAGCCATCAATGCACCACATCTTCTCATGACTCCTGCTGAACACTTCTTGACTTGATCTTTGGTTGAGTTGCTCCTGACTCACGTGGTAATTTGACATTGAGCTAGTGAGATTTTCGCTAACATTCACAGGCACTTGTGAATCAGGAGAAAGACAATGGGCCGCAGTCACTATAACGGCCCTTCTGATGAATAAGCTGCCCTTTCCAGTTTAGGAAGATCCTGCTAATTTACTGCTGAAACTAGCTCAAGGATTCACAAAAAACCAAAAAAACACTCACAATTACGCCTTATTAACCTTTTTAACATACATTTTCACCATGTGGAAAAATAAATTCTATTTAATAAATAATATGTAATAATTAAGGCACACAGGTTGCTGCATTTATATACATATGTATTGTAAGCACCCATATTTAATAGATGTAATTAAATGTAATGTACAATATCAGTCAAAAGGTTTTGCACTCAATACTCTTTGCCAACAAATAAATTCACAGTATGTTCATCATTTGCATAGCAAGAAAATGATATATCTTGGATTCATCAAAATAACCTCCTCTAGCAATTATAACAGCAGAGAAAATCTGAGGCATTCTTTCTACATGGGACATTAAATACTGCTCTGTTTCATGGGATGAAACCTAGAATTCGACTCAGCCTAGAATCTGACTGCCATCACCACACTACCAGTTAATATGATGTCAGACATGCACTGTTACAAACTCATTCCAAGTTATAAAGGAAACTAGTTTCATTTGACTTATATTCCCATTTATAGTTCCTCACTTAACTTTCCAATGCTTAACAAGAATAAAATATCTGCAGTTTATGAAATAAATGGCAAAAATCTGTGGTGTGCAAGAACTTTTTCCTGGTAGTGTGCAAATCAAAGTATTGGACAAAAACTAAACTAAACTCAAGTGATGTAGATTCCTGTTAATATGCTGCGGCTTCCCATGTCATTAAATGAAACTCACTGACTGGAAATTAAAACAATGCAACAATGGGCACATCACGGCGGTTACTCACGGTGTATGAGTTTACGCTTCTTTTGTTCCGAGTGAAGGAAGCTGCTCAAGTAGAAGATGATAGGCAGGAAGAGCATGAAGCTGGACACGGCGATGACGGGCACGGTCTCCTCCCGCGGGAACGAGCAATTGAAGCTCTTGCTCCACAGTATACGGGTCATGTTCATCTAGAAGAGAAAAAAAAAAACATTCATCACTGTGGGCACTAATGGAAAACAAAAGCATAACCTCTCTGTCCCGTGCCCCCCCCACCCCCCACCATGCAGGATGACAATGACAGCTGCATTCGGCTGGACTAATTTTTGGGAGGTGGCTTGGTTGTCTGAGGGAAACGTGTCGGGTGTGGGGGGGGGGGGGGGGGGGGGGCAGCAGTTAGCTCTTATTAACAGCAGCTAACGAGCCAGTGATTAAACATCTTATACGTATTTTATATACACAGTACTGTGCAAAAGTCTTAGGCAGTCAAAGAAAGTGTTTAGGCTATTTATCTGGGTAGTAAATGCATATTTGAGTAGGAAAAAAACTGAATTTAACAAAAAATTAAATAATCACTATAGGCAGCTGAAAATTCAACATATGAAAATTAACAGTAATGCAATAAAAAAAAAAACAACAACTTCTGTTCTCCGATTAGCTTTCTGATATCTTGCTGGATGGCTGGACGAACACCGTCTCCCAAACCCCACTTCTGGGGCACTTCAGTGATTCCAAGTACTTTAAATTTCATAACCAATTCAATTAATTAATTAACTTAATTATTTAAATAACTCAATGAGGCATTGATTAGCCAAATGAGGCGGGGTAGTGGTCAAGTGAAAAAAATACACTGGTATTGGACGTTTCCTGCAAATACTGGGGTGACTTTGAAAAGGGTAAACTGACACACTTGGACATACAACATGTTTTATCATGTTTTACACCAACATGAGTAACATTTAAACATAATTTTCTTTGACTGTGTAAGACTTTTGTTCAATACTGTATGCTATACATAATATACTATATTATTAATATTGATTGTGTGCATGAGTGCATGTCCCCTATGAGGGACTGGAATTCCATCCATTGTAACCAGCAGACAGAAAAACACATACACACATCTTCGCATGGACCATCACTTGATCTAGAATTCCTGCTGACCTCCTTGTTTAATGCCAATTAACGACATTTGATCAGCAGTGGTCTGCTGGTGACCTCTAGGGGGTGCCGTTTTCCTGCTTTCAACTAATTCCTGACAATGTTTTCTTTTAAGCCAGTGGCTCCCCTCAACTCTTTATAACATTATTGCTATGTTTCCACTTCGTATTGAATATTTCATAAATCCAGGCTTTTCTTTATTATACCAAGAGAAGGTATGAGGAAGACCTCGTAAAGCTCTCGTAAAGACCAGCACTTACTGCGTCTTCAATGTCGACGCACAGGCTCTTGTTCTTCTCCATCCGGCCATAGAGATCATTCAGCACCTTGTAGGATGTTTTGCACTCTTTACAAAGCTCAGAGTGGTTGCTTTTCTGAAATTATTTTAAAAAAAGAAACATTTTCAACTGCTCAACTAAAACGAAGTGCAGGAAATAGGTCTTCTTTCCCCCATTAGTGTTTATTAAGGATTTCCAGCTGTTTACTCAGGGTCATTACATGGACCAACGGCCTGTTTCCATTCCTCCTCTAAGGCCTTACAAACCTGACTCTCAAAGCAGCGCAGTGACTCATTCAGCTTGACCATGTAGTACAGTGTGTCATTGGACAGGCTGTCATTGGATAGGCAATCTGCAGAAGTGGGGAAGCGTAGAACAGTGTTAGAGGAGGACCATTATTACCGTCCTCAGACAAGGCCGTCAGACTCTAAGCCGCTAGCCAACAGCACCCAAAGGGCCCCCCGGAACCTTCTGGCAAAGCAAGGATATGAGTGACAAAGGTGCTATCTTGCCGTTCACCCAAAAGGCTGCAGGTGGCAGCAGCGAGTGCTGACGTAGCTTGATAAGCTGCACTTGTGTTCAAGAGGGCACTGGTTCAAACTCTAGATGCTATAACACTCTGGCAAAGCTATCAATTTGTAAAAAGCACAAGTAGCTACATGAATCAGCAAAGATGCTAAACAGCAAGCTGCACACGTCAGGATGACAACAATAAGGAAGCACTATCCAATAATAAGTTTGTTGCTATAATACCCACTGGAGCAGTGAGAGGTTTTCCAAATGTCCGTTATTTTCTCATACAGCTCATAGACCAGCATCAGCCTGTCGGAGCGGAGAAGAGTGACTTGACAGCTTTCGTTACCAGGGCCAACCTAGGACAAACCAGTCGGGTAAAAAGTTAAATCAATATCCCTTTAAGATATTTACATTCTTCTGAAGTGAGGTTATTCTCACATAACTGAATGTGTAGTTTCATGATGACATAGATAGTAATGATATGTTTGTACTGGAGTATAAAAACACATTGCAACTTGTTTGAAATTGTAATTTCTCATATTAATTCTATTACTACGCTTCCATGTACTTGCACAACTATGACAACACGTGACAACACGTGACCACCAAAGAACAAGAAATACATCGTCACTTAAAAGATTGTTTTGGGGGGGGGTTGTCACTTAACGAAATAACTGATCTTTATTGTACTGTAAGCGGTTAGCTATGGAAAACGAAATTAAGGATGGATAGGTTGTGTGTGTAAATTGACTAGAAAGATAACGATGATAGAGAGCTCGGCTGTTCCGCTGTGCTCGTTTACCTGCGATATGTTGCTGTAGATTTCAGTCAACCTGTTATACAGCACGAAGCAGTTCAGGCAGACCTTGACCGGACGGGCAGACGAAACGAGGCAGTTCACATAGGACACATATCGCTGCCCAAAGAGGTGAAGCAGTTCGCGGCAGTAGTCGCTGATCTCCGGATCTCCGTGAAAGGGGGGCAGCAGCAAATCAGAAGAGGAATGGAAACTGGGCTCCTGTGGAGGCGACACAGTCAGAATAGACAAGAGAACAGAAAGTCTATTTGCAACGCCATCCCAGATAAAAGCCGGCGGCGAGACGGTGAGGTTCACCTCAAAAGACGATGCCTGAGCTCGACGGCAGTGAAGCAATGCGACGAAACACGCAAGGAATTTGAGGAGCAGAAACATGTCGGAACGCGGCGAGACTGCGAGCTGAAGCTCACGCTGCACTTCCGGTTTTCCCCGTGCCGTCACGTGACCGGCTGCAGATCTCGAGAGAGAAAAAGAGAATGGAGGATGAAAGAATAGCGAGAAAAAGAAGAGAGACGGAAGGACTTTTGCGGTGTCGTTTATGTGGTTATGTGCTATCAACCTGTTATCAAATGCTTCTAATTTTTCTGATCCTCTAGACATTGGTTCGCAATTAATTTTACTAGCCACGCTGAAAACTGCTGATTTAATTAATATATATTTTTTGTTTTGTTTTGTTTGATTGTACCATTTAACATCAGCTACAGTTATCGCTTGAATTCATACTGAAAATCAAGAAATATTAAAATGTGCTCTGAAACAAAATCAAGAAATGTTTAATAATTAAGTGAACCTGTTAACATTAATAGCATGAAAATGAAGTGATCGGAATATGTGAATGTGCTTAAAATTATTTTCGTTTTTTTTGTGTATTTCATTTAATTACCCTGTATTTTATGGAAGGTGCTACTTTTCTTCTTACAGATTTTGGACCCAAAAAAAAATTCTAAACGTTTAGTAAATATTTGTGGATTGTTTCGATTTTGCCAATTATTTTGATTTAATTTTCTTTCACGCTGAATTCCGTATAAATTATCCTTTCCTCGGAATTGAACATAACTGTGAAAGTCAATGGATTTGCACGACAGAAATCACTTTCATCCAAATCTTCTCACTTTAAGAGACTGAACAGTCGAAGTTTTTACGCAGCCCTTATTTTTTCATTATAGGCACTGGGAAGCTCTGCTGGGTCTTAACCTCACTGCTATCGCCTTTTTGTCTTCTGATATATAAATGTCTAAGGTCAACACAGGCCCAGGCTTTGGTTTTCTCAATGGGCCTTTCAGCACTCGGCTGTAACATTCAAGATGACTTGTCCAAAGCTATTGTAGTGTTCCTGGTTTAACAGCAATTCTATGGCATCGAGGCCTTCCATCTTACGATTGTCGTCAGAAGAAAACATCGTGCCGTCAAGTAATGTTCCTTCGTGAAATCAAGAAATAAAGTCAAGCAGATCAGCCTTACTTGTTTCCACGTTGTTTCATTATGTGTGTGATGTTTGTTGCTGTGGAATCAGTCCATCTTAACTTCTTCAGATGCATACTCACACAACCACACACAGTCACCATTACTCCATGTGCTTTGTGTGAAGGTATAATTTGGTGTTCTGTTCTTATTAACAGAGTTCTTGTTTAACATACACATTCAAGAGGTGTGTTACTTGAGAACCCTTTTGTACAAAGTGGCACAAAGGACTTTCACAACAGCTATTATTTAGTCATGCACATAATTGGAAGGTTTCAAGAATGTGGATGTAATGACTTCTCATACGCTGTTGAAATGTGCACTTAAATGCACACAAATCTGCAAGAAATAACCAAAACACAAGTATTTATAATAAAAGAATTGGTTTTATATTTTCTCCCATTTTGCCTTGCACACAGTTTTATTGCTATTTATAATTTGCCCAAAAATTTTATGTGATTTAAATAACATTGTTCATAAGTGTTTTCTTTTAACAAGTTAATTTACTCTTAGCTATTTTATTACATTTTCGTGTTAAACAAAAACAATGGACTTCGATTTGACAACTGTCCAAGTAAGGGCAAAATCTGAGAGGCAAGTACAAGACATCATCCTGACAGCTACCTTTGTCAAGTTCTTACATTGTGCTTTTTTAAAAACGTGACTTGTGACATTTCTCCGGCTGAAAACATCTGAAGAGAATCACGGCACATGGTCAGACGCTGCGCTTCATATAAAGAAGTTAATAATTATCGGTCTGACTTCGCGAAGAATGAGCTGCTAAGTGCGGTGGATGGAGTCATCTGGACCATTCAATTGCATTTACCTCTCATATTTACAGCTAGTTGACACCATGCAATTTTTAAATGTGCGAGTGAGTAAAATAATTACAGAGTCAAGGTAAATGATCTGGGCTCAAATTCTGATTGTGTTAATTGTCGAAAACCCTTGAATCAACCCGTCACAGTCAATGGTCTTTAATGTGAAATTAGTGGCTCTTGATAACTTGCGGTCCACCGCAATTCCACTGCCATCAAGCCTAATGAAAATTAAAGGGACACGCATGTGTTACATTAGGACTATTCTAATGCATGCATAAGTTGCATCTGTGTAAGAGCATTGACTATTGTTGAACCTGGCCCCTGGTGTTCTCCTATAAGAATCACTGTGGACATAAAAAAAAACCTTTTCAGAAGTGGCCAGGATGCTGTATTCACAGTGCCTGGTGAACATGTGTGGTATAAATATAGAAGCAGGCTTGAATCAAATCTTCATCAAAATGACCTGCAACAACTTTATTACACAAGAATTGCCAATCAGTTAATGATTAATAATATCAGTTATGTAGGAAATCATGTAAGTAGTATATAATCCCATATTATACTGTATATCTAGTTATATTATATAATACACTAGAATTATACGGATATTGCTAATGCTGCTGCTGCTATTATTATTATTATTATTATTATTATTATTATTATTACTCTCTTGTTTATGCAGTTGTGATCCGCAGATCCGTAAAATAAGTGATCATATCGTGAAAACTTTTTGCCCTGAAAGCTAAAAATCCAGAATAAATGTATAAAAATCTTTGCATTATTATTCATTGGAGCAATCAAGCCAGACTAGGTTAAGAGAAGATCGGCATATCATTGAATAAAACTGCTAGCTAATTCTGGTAATGGTGATGGTGGTGAAGGGTGTCATTTGCATAAAACGCAGAGTCCTTCGACAAGGGGACAAAAATCACTAATTAGGATAGCGGAGTGTCTCTATCGTTTCAAGTACTCTTTAGCAAGGTGATGAACCAAAAACCTCACTATAAAATAAATCTGGGGAGGCCAGGATAATTCCAAATGTTCCAAGGGAGTGATTATATTAATAAAATGACAACCAAGAAAACAGGGTTAGACTTAGACTTAGACATCAGTACTCTAATTGATTAGCCCCGGCAAAGCGACGCTGAGAACAGATCTTTGAACCACAAGAAAACTCATGGCTAATATATCTGTAGCAGTCTCATCGGTGTTTAAACTCTTCCCGTTTCACTTAGATTGGGAAAAAAGTTCACCGAAAACTTAGTATTGGATTTTACTTTTAATGAACGGGAAAATGAGGGAGAAAAAAATTTAACATTCCGACAAAGAATATAATCTGTGACGACACCACTCGATCCATCCATGCATGTAAAATTAAGCACAGTGCGCGTGTAACAAAAGTAAATGAATTGTGGCAATAATTTGCAGTTTTTATATTAAGTTGTTTACTGGTGCCATCAAGTATTTGGGATAACTTACATTACATTTATAACTTCTTACTTATATTAGCGCAGGCTAAACGAACGGCGAACATTTAATTCTGACAGTAAGCTACATAATGTGTGAGTCTATTGTGTTTTAAAAAATCTTTCAGTGGATTTCATTATAATACCCGGAGCGTGAAAAATCTCAGCGTTGAACTGAGTCGGAATATTAAAAAGAACGAAAAAGAATGCTCTTCAAATGGTTAACTTAAAACCTTTCTGGTTTAGCGTATACTTGGCTCATGCAGGCGAGAGAAAAATACTTGTAAAGCTATGCAGAAGTTATTTTGCATCATTCGGGCCAGCCCTAATCCCCCAAAACCTCATTCTTTTATACGAGAACTGTGCCTCTTTTCTTGTTTTTTGCTTTCTATACAAAATAAAGTCAGTCTGTATTTAATGGTTATGTCGGGATGTGAGGGGGATTTTGCAAATGCGGGGCCTTTTCACCGAAATATTGCTCTCTACGTCGTGTGAGTCTAACAACCCACCGCGACCCCATATTCTTCTCCGGGTGTCTGACTCGAATGACAAACTAGCTGATTTTCACTACGTAGCTGGGAAATGTAGAGGGTGATAATAGAGATTTCGCTTTCATTTTTTACGCTTGACTTGGTTATTGTTGCTTTTCTTTGCCCGTGATTCCATCAGGGGATTAGTCCTGACTTCCCCACTACTGACGGTCAAAGTGGCCCAAATTCTGGATGACAATTGATGAGGATCAAGGGATTGCTATTCTCTGTCTAAGAACTGATTTGTGCCAGAGAAACTCATCAAGCCAGCTGGATAATAAAGCCAATAGAGAGAAGAAACGCGCATTCACTTAAAGTGGATTCGCCTCAAGTTTCCCCCCCTTTAACCAAGAGAATAACTGCCTTCCGACTAATGGATGTGAACCCTTTGGCTATATTTTGGGAATTGCGGTTTTACTTTAGATATTTGGATTTATTTATCTAAATGTTAATAAATCACACCTGGTTTTCATATAAAACTCTGTGTTTTTTCTGTAATATCAAGACGAGTTATCACTTTTTATTTATAGACAAAACGATTATTAATGTTAAATCAACTTTAACCAGGGGCGCACAGGCACATTATTATGACGCACGGTAGCATCGGAACTAATTGGTTTCTTCGGGGCTGAACTGATTTCAGTCAATTAGTTCCATAGACTACTCATTCTAATGTAGTCTGCGTACGTATACAGAAGCGATGCTGCACTGTTCATTGAGGAAATTTCGAAGCACGGGGGAAATCGTTAAATAACATTTCAGAGAAGTTAAATGTTCGCTGATCGAAAGCTGTGAGTCCCACAAACCGGCGGGATCTGGGGGGTTGGGTCTGCGGCCGCGGCGGGGATGATTAACGAGCACGCAGCCGACAGGAGCCGCACAAAGACCGCTTTGACTTCCTCACTGCTGGTCGCCTCCGGGGGATGGCACGGTGCGGATAACCGCTGGCCCAGCCTGCCATCATCACTTCTCATTTTGCGGCGCAGATCGGAGCCAGGGACGTCTTGTTTCATAACAAGACGCGAAGCTGACTTCTTTCAGCTCTACTGAACTGGACATAAACTGGCTGACAACTTCCCAAACAGAGAGGGAGAGCGGGAGGGAGCTGGGGCTCGCAGCCCCGTGGGCGTCTCGCTGGGAAATTAAGTTATTACTCGCGGTAATATTTTGATGGAAAGTGGCATATTCAAGGGCCTCTCGTTAGCTTCGACTCACGACCGGTCAAGAGAATGGACCGTCACACACTTTTATTGGCAGAGTGTATTTACACCGGTGATGTTAACAAATTATGGAACATGCTGCCCCCTCACTGCGACATAAAATGTAATTTTAAAAGTTAAGCTTATGCATAGGCAGCCATGTGTTATTCTAGTTGTTTCCTAACTGTTCTCATGGTATTTCGAGTTATTCTCTTAGGGCCAATACCATAGGACAACACTTAAGGCCAAACATAGAGTTTAAGCATAAAGCTTTGTTTGGGACTGTCTTTACCGTGGTATCCCCTTTTTGAAAGACCCCTATACCTCCTTGTTAGTGGCCAGCTCTGAACTTTTTGAAGAGCAGTTTTGTGCGAGTTCGGGTTCATTCACTCGCTCCCCTTTATGGGCCGTTCCTCCATTCATTTCTTAGTGTGTTACACCAATTAAAGTAGGACGTGCTGTAAATGTAATGGCCCGAGGAGTGATTGTTTTCGACAAGCAACAAAACACATAGATCCACCCCTTAGATTAGACTGCTGAAGGGGAGGTTCATGGCGGTCAGTAGCCTGAATGGTTTATGGACTGTAATTCGGGGAGTGTGTGAAAGAAGGGCTACCCGCCTGAAAGCGGAGACAGGCGGCTTATAACGGGCCGCGGCTCGGGGATGGAGTCGCCTTGCGAGGGGCGGAACGTAAGCGGCAATTTTGCCACCAGCCAGTATCATAATGATCACGTGCGCTGTCAAGTCAGCCTCCTTAATATCTTGAATTTAGATTTAAAATAATGTGTTTGTTATCACCGGTTATTTTGTACACTATTACGTGCAATATATGCAAAATTATTCAGGAAAACGAAGTTTAAGAAAACTCCGATATTTCAAATCATAAATGTAAATGAACTCTTGTATCTTAGTTCAAACTATAAATTGACAAGTCTTTTGTATACTTAGACACTAAAATAAATGCATTTTTTGCATAACTATACCCCTAAATTACACTTTGTTCTAAGACTGTATATTCTTCGAGAGTTTTGTAAGACCAGTAAAGTGCAAACATGGAACAAAACATGTAATTTAATCAATGCGATAATTAACTCTTCTTTTTTAATAATTTAATATTGCACATAATTATCAGTTGTGTTAAAAATATAGGCATATAGGCTAAGTATTTCAAGTTATGGCCAGAAATACATTTCAGTAGGCCTACTTATTGTAAATGGACTTCACGTCAATACCAGTTACTACATTGTTCTATATTTATTGTACAATTTCTTTATGAAAAAATGAGCATAATGGGTACAAAAATACATAATGAACGCTAGAAAAATCACCACCTGCTTTGTGTATGTGTTACCAAATTTTCATAGAAATTACCAAAACAAATAACTAAAAGAGAAATTACATTTAAAACTCGGGAGCTGGGTGGCTTTACATATGCGCTGTTCTGAAAAGTTTTCACTGCACTGTGTGAATTATTTAGGGGTAAGTGAGAAGATGTGAATTTTAGTGATCCAGGTAAGTCTTTGGCATTAATTATTGTCTTGGGGTTTAGGAGAATTTGCGTTTCCCACTTTAGCCACCAGCAATAGCTACTTTTGTAGGTTTTAATAGAGTCAGCCATTAAGCATCTGCGCTCGCTTTTGAATCCACATTATTGTAATCAAAGAGTTTGTGTTGTGGCGGTGTCAAAATTCTCCGAGGGCAACTTCAACAAGAACGTGGCAAATGAAGTGGCCGGAGTTGCGAGCGCCAGGGGCTTAGCGCGCCATTCCGTGGCTTATTTCAAATCATGTGACTTGGCGTTTCAAAGCCTGGGCGGCTTATAATTACCACATGACACATTTTGATATTCTCTTATGAGGTCATGCAAAATGTCTGCTCCCCCGAAGTGACAAAGCAGGAAAATCCCATCCAGTAATAAGAGATTAATTTATGATGCTACTTCCTAATAGCTTCATAGTGTAATCAATTACACTGCTGTGTTTCAATTTCACAGCTCTTATTGCGACTTGCAAATAAAATGCAGGAGTGTTCTGAAATCAGAATAATGGTGTTTTTTCACACCAGCAGGGCCGTTACCTATTGTCTCACTAGTTTATTATTGATATATTCCCAGAATGTTCTAATTAATAACACATTTTCAGACGCAGTACTTTAGGGTTTATAATTATGCTCTCAGGCAACATCTGTTGTTTCCAAATTCTGCAATATTTGCAAAATGCTTTTGTTTTATCACAGAAGCAATAATGCTAATAATAGTAATATTTCC
>JAODKC010000109.1:726908-753420 GCA_026777985.1 Mormyrops attenuatus
ACCCCCCCCCCCCCCACACAAACACACACACACGCACAAACATTCTTTTCATTTAGGTAAAAACAGTTACGTGGATTAATTTAAGTCATGCAAATCAATAGCATAAACCTTGAACATAGCTAAACGAAACCCATCATTTGCTTTAAATTGTTAGTCTTTTTAGGGGTTTGAATGGGTAAGCTCCCCTTGTCAGCTGTCATAATTTGTTAACAAGCCTTTTCAAGAAACCCTCTTCACAGTAACTGAAAGCAGTGGCCTGTCCCAAGGGAACCCGGGGCTACATCAGACCGATTTCAGACCACAAGATGATGGCATTCCTGTATATTTTAATATTAATGGACCCTGTCTCAAAAGTTTGGCCTAAGCTTGCAGCAGGTGCCCAATGGCTTCTGTCCGTTTGAATGGCGGCGTTTATTATTAGTCTGGTTATTATTATTGACATCATCTCCCATTAGGAACAATATATCAAAATTGGAAAAACAAAGAAAATAAGTTGTCCCTTAAATTTGAGTCACTTAGCTGAGCTAAAGCACGGGTCGATATTTTTTTTCCCCCTTAAAAAAAATTGACTTTTGTTTGGAGTTTGTGAAAAGTGGGAATCAGAGGCCAGACAATGGGACTCCCTACCGAGTGCGCTGAGTGGACCCATCTCGGATCAGTCAGCCAAGGCACCAATTAATCCGCTCTTTGTCGAGCTGAACCCACCAGCAGCACATCAACCCATTTGGCCATTGTTCAGGTCCTCATGAGGCGGGATTTACTCTTTCCAACAGCCCGTTTTGTCCACGGTAGCTCAAGCGGAAGTTTCTCACTGACAATTTGCCCCAAATAGATTTGTCAGCGGCAGGTCCCTGAGGCTCAAGCCTTCGAGGACACAGCCACAGGTACGAGCCCGACGGTGTAGGTGACTGCGGACGGGCGTGGGAGGGGGGAGGTTGGACTTTCACTCCCATGGACACAGCTGGGATTCTGGGACCACAGGCAAGATGGCACTGTGCCGGAGTGTCCGACGGGAACGGTGTCAAACTAGGTCGTGGAAGTCTCAGCGTCCAGTGGGAACCTGTAAAAAACCAACTATATGTGTGCCCAGTAAGCACAGGATTAATCAGAAATAATAACATACAATGAATTATTACTGTCTAAAGGGGCACAAAGTCTCATATTCCCAGGATTTAAAAGACAAGATTAAAACAAATGATACAATAGTGCCCAATTGCAGGCACAACCTAGACAGCCTCAAGACCTACCAAGAAAAAGACACAGATGACTCAGACGTATTCAAACTCACGGTTGTCCAAAAATGGGTTTTTATAAACCCTTGCGGCCTTGGTGTTTAAACATAGACCAGTGGGTGTTCAGTGAAATTGTTTCACTTTTAATACACTCAGAATGTATAAACTGTTGTGTCTAATCTATCGCTTAATTAGTCTGTCACTGAAATGATTATCAGGCACAAGAGCAGCCACAGTGATACTGAAGACGAGCTGAAAGTGACTGTACCGGAACAAAAATGTTCAGCTACCTTATGCCAACATCTACCCTGAGTTTATTAAAAGTGGCAGAACCAGTCCGACCACCAAACTAATCCTGTTAAATTCAGTTATTCACACCTTGGATCGATGTTTCTTTTATCATCAACTATCAAATGTATCTTCCTACTCTATCAACTCAAAAAGTTTAAATAAATGAGTAACATATTCTGCAAGTAAAATAAATGGTACTCAGATTCAATCATGCAACACATTTTGTATAAAATAATTTCTGTTCCCAAACTGCAATACAAATTGTATATATGTCACAACAGTCTTTCATTAGCTGTTATTCTGGAACTACATTTTTTTTCATATGTGCTAACATGGAAAATTTTCACGTGTAGAAACTGTTCAGCCAAGTAAAGTTAATTTCTTTTGACATATTCTCTGTAATCCTTGAAAACCAAACACAATCTCTACGGGTCTAATCACACCTCATTCCCTGTTATTATTCCCTGAGAGTTTATAGTGTCTGCCCATTAGATTGCAGACCTCTAAATTATAAACATGTGCATTCATGACTTTCATCGTGCTTCTATAATCTCATCAGCATATTTTAATATTTTAATAAATTTGGTACAGGGCAAGTGTCCCCCTCGATGGACTTCGTTGATCGGGAGGAGGGGGGTTAGATTTTACTGGGGCCCCCTTCTGTTGATCTGGGCCCCCTTCTGATGATCGGGCCCCCTTCTGATGATTGGGCCCCCTTCTGTTGATCTGGGCCCCCTTCTGTTGATCTGGGCACCCTTCTGATGATCTGGGCCCCCTTCTGATGATCGGGCCCTTGTCAGCAGCCTAGTTTGCCAATGCCTAGACCCGGCCCCGATTGTAAAGTGCATTCAAGCAGGGTAGCAGATACATTAGACCTGGAAAATGAGCAGATGGTTCCAAAAGTGACAAATAATAGCAATACCCTGCAAAATTTAGCTGTAAGGGGAGGGCACAGACTCTGGAGAGACACAGAATATGAAAGACACCAAAAGCAGCTACAAGTGACATGGACATACAGGAAGAGCAGGACTTGTGGCACAATGAGAGACGTATCCCATTCTCAGGAGAGTGTAAACACTAAACGGGGGGAAGGGGATGCCAGGACTGGCCACAAAGTAAACATCTGATTGCACACCAGGACATCTGAGACTGGGTCATTTGCATGACACTATGAGGCACGTTGTTTACTGGAGTGTCCCTCATGTGCAGAACAAAGATATTCCAATCAGCAGTGGGTGAACCTTAATCAGTAGGGCTTTTTCTAAATAAAATCCCCAAGGGTACAAATATGCACATTACTTAAAAATGATCTATTAAAACACTGTACGCACATTACATGAAATACATCCAACAAGGAGTAAACTTCTCTCAAACTTTCACTCTTAGGGATGATGTCATAATAGAAGAACTGGCTATTGACTAAGTGTGATGATGATGTCATAAATACTGTAAAGTGATGAAATGAGATAGTCTTATACCATAAAAGGAATTGTAGCATTGAAGAGAAGTGCAAAGTGTAACTCTCTACATGTAGATCACATACAAGCACACAATACAGATACTCCTCACTTTACAATGTGTGTGACTTACGAAACTTCACAATGGTGCGATAGCAACGCACAGTCGGTAGTCATCAAACTTTGAATTTTGATCTGTATCCCAGGCTAACGATATGCAGTACAATATTTTATATTGTTGCTGGCTGACGGCAGCATCCACCCAGCCACGCTTCCAGTCACTGTAGTGATTGTGAGCATAAACATCTCATACAGTGTTTAACTCAAATTCATATTCGACTTACAGTATTTTCAATTTACAATGGATTCATCGGAACGTAAACCCGTTGTAAGTCGAGGAGCATCTGTACTCACATTACATTAAATTTATTTCACAGAGAATAAACTCCTCTCACCCTATCACTCCTAAGTCACTTCAGAGCTGCCTTGGGCAGCCCGAGTGCGCCACCAAGGTCAATGCTAGGTCAGAATTTACCAAATGTTTGCTTAGAGACGCCTCATTTCAAAACAGCACTGAAATTTTAATGGTAAAGCCTTAAAATCAGAAATATCCTGCATGTACAAAAAAGTAGAATACATGTATCCTCATATCTATACATGATATATTTAATCCAATAAAAAGTTTTTCAAATGAAGAGTTGAGAAAGGAAACATCATCGACTATCTTTTCAAAGGATTAGGGTAGAAAGTGCAGCTTCTGCTTCATGGGAGGTTTAATCTTTACCCATCTGATAGCCCCCCCTCTCCACAGCCCCTCCCATGAGGAAAATTTTCACATCGCTGGGGAGGGCTTAAGCTGAGGAGATGAAGCATAAAGGTCCCCACCCACACATAGCAGGAGACCAAGGAACGTGGCATGCAGATATCCTGCACTTCGGCGCGTCCCGTAAAGTTCTTATTCTTCACTTCATTGCATCACCATCAAAATGTCCTGAAGCAGTTTGTAGATGGGAGGTCTGAGAACCAAAATGGCCCATTGTAGAAACTCTATTATGAGAAAATATTAGACTGTTTATGCGGTTTTTTACTTATTATTATCAGTAGTAGTAGTAGCAGTAGCAGAGCGGTGGGCAGTGGTGGCTTAACGGTTAGGTAAGTGCACTTGTAATTGACAGACTGTAGGTTCAAATCCTGGACCAGCAAGGCACCACTGAGGTACTCCGAGCAAGATACCAAGAACTGCTCCCCAGGTGCTGAGTTAGCTGCCCCCTGCTATATCACAACATCACATATGGATTAAATGCAGAGGACACATCTTGTTGGTGTGTCAACGATGACAAGTGATTCTCAAATTCTGCTTTCATGTAAAGCAACTTTTTTATCAATGCAAATTATTGATGTGATATACATTACGTACCTTCTTCAAGGGAGTAATACCATGTCTCCTTAGTCCCACCACCTTGAACCAGTGAACTTCAAGGTTATTTCCTCTCATCACTATCAGCAGCTCAGCGTTCATGAAGATGACTTGTAGAATGCACCTCTTAGAAGCCCTTAAGATCTCCCACACTAGGGCCAACAGAGATATCCGATACCCTTCAGCACTGGAGAACTATGCAGACCTGACCTGACCATGAGCACCTTTCTCAACTTGCTGGGCATCAATCCACCCCTCCCAAAAAAAATACAAATATTCTGGTGCCTTTACAGGTAGCACAGTGGTAAATAGACAGACCAGTGCTGAGACCAGAGCAAATCTGACAGCCGGGCAAAAGACTTTCCTGGAAGGCATCAGTGTCAACTTGGGGGGCAGGAAGTAAAAATTGTGGACCGGGGGGATCTGTTGGGAGGGCAGACGAATCGTGCCCAACTGTACCCACACCCGGGGCTAATAGGCGTTGTAATGGTGGCATGTGCATCGATGTCTTTATTCTGTTTATGTCTATTATAGAGAATTCTGTCTTCAGTTCAATCCACCTCGCACTCCTGTTCCTTCAGTGCTCCATCTTGTATGCGGGATTATAATCTGCTACGGAGTAAAGTACCTAACTGTCTGACGACTCAGAGGTTCTGTCTCCACTCCGCACAACACTCACAGTATTGGTGTACAGGCCAGCCAAAATGCCCAGCAACTTCAGGGGGATCCCGCGAAGTCTCAGGATGTGCCACAGGGCAGCTCAATCAACTGAGTTGAAAACTTTATGAAAATCGACATAGACTGCAAAGAAACTCTGCCGACGGTTACATTTGCGTTGCATGAGAACCTTCACTGCCAGGTTGCAGTTGATGGTAGACTTTTTAGGCATAAAACTAGACTGCTCCAGTTGAGGATGACCCTAGCAAGGACCTAACTTGGCACTGAGAGTAGTGTTACCCTCTTGTAGTTGCCACAATCCAGGCAATCACCCTTCCCTTTCCAGATAGGGACAATAAGTCTCATTTTCCCATTGGTTGGGATAACACCTGTCTCCCAAATGGAAGCAAATATTACTTGCAATGCCAGGAGGACAGCCTTACCACCAGTCTGGAGAAGTTCACCCTGATACCACAGATCCCAGCAGCCTTCCCTACCCCCAGCTGGTTCACCAGGATCAACAGTCGTACACAAGCCTGCAAGTTCCTCACACAAACTGTGTACAAACTCATTAGAAACAGCCTGATCTTGGAGCCTGGCCAGGCCTAGCCTCATTCTCCTAGTAGGTGGTAGCCTATGGGACGTAAGCCGAATCTTAAGAGCAGAAACAACAAGTCTGTGGCCAGAATTCACAATCTGGGTGCTTCTGTAGAACTTGCAGTTGTGGCTCAGAACGCTAGAAGCAGGATCCAGTGACCCACAGCCCTTGACCCTTTGCTAAAGTCAAGGAACATGGAGCCACTTTCACCAGTCGCTCAACCCGACTTAGCCTAAGCCTCAAAATATGCTCGTTGAAAGAAATGACATCGAACACCATCAGGAGGATCCACCACAGCAACAGCTACCCCTCAGATGGCATCTATCACAGCAACCAGACAAAAAGTAGGTCTATCCACCTACATCTGACCACTCCCCAGTCTACGTACCTCAGAGAATACCGCCACTGAAAAGCGGAGTTTATGAAACTCACCCGACAGCAGAGAAGACGGTCATGCGGGAGGGACAAGACGTTCCGTGTGCCTACCTGGATAGATTGCCTCAGATTAGGACTTGAGTACTGTTGTGCAGCAGTAGATGCCTCGGTGCCACACCAGCTCCTATCCCCAACAGGCCTGACCCCATTGGCTCTCTGGTGGTTTAGACTCCTCCATGGACGAGGCTTCTGAGAGCTTTCCCTCGTCCCCTTCACAGTGCATACAGCCTTCCTGTGGGAGGCTGCAGCAGAGCTACTGACGCGGAGAGCAGAAAAGAGATGTGTCTGCTTTGTCGGAGCTGTGTGAAGTTTTAAATAGTGACTGGAGTACCAATCACGCTACCACGCCCCAAATTTTCTCCCTGCAATTTGGAAGTCTGCTTTCAGGACCGGATGCAGTTTAACATCATACCCAGGACAATGCTAAAAATGCAACGCTGAAAATGCGCATATAATACTCCATCTGTGGTCATTTGTAATGGTGGGATGATCTTGCCAGGTAGTTTTTTGCAAAGACATTTCTAGGACAAGGTTCGATCTTTCTCCGCCTCCTGGTCTTCTCTGCACTATAATTGTAGGTGTAAGATGTCATACGTGCCTTAAAGACTATTTTACTTTAAGTCTGGATTAAAGACCATTATAGGTGAAGCATTTGAGCTTAGAAGGCATTGTGTGTGAGTGTTGTCCAGCTGTAGATCTAGAGAATGTTTATGTGCTGGGTGGTACACTTCCCCACAGCGGATTAATCCTGAAGGCGATGGGGCTTCCTGCAATGTTATATGTCGCTTAATCTTTTCCAGAATTTGAAGCCCAGGTGTAAAATATGTCACATGACCTTTAATATTTCCGGGCACCCGACTACATTTAAAAACAACTTTTCCCAAATAGCACAAGAACAGTGATTGGGAGGAACGGCAAAACAAAACTCGACCAATAACTGTAATCAGTTAGGTCAGCTCTTCTGGAAATACGCTACTATATACCACTGGTTTGCGATTCTCCTATGTCATTAATCACTTTAATTACATTCTAATATATGAACAATGTTCTGAAAAGAAACTGTAACTTTAACCAACAGTAAAAAATTATACTAAACCCAAAGTGATGCTGTTGGATAAATAAAAAGAATATAATAACATAAAGATGAAGAACAGTTCAAATGAATAGCAGGGTGTTGCTGACAACTACGCATGAATCAAACATCTGCCTTCACAGGGTTGAAGCACAACAAAACCAGGCTGGAGATAAAAATAGCACTGCGTTTGGTGGGTGACTAGAGGTCAGTGGGCAACGCAGTGGACATCTGATCAGAAAAGTGGGGGTGCAGCATGGGGGGTGGTGCAGGGGTGCTCAAGTACCTGAAGAGGCCTTGCTTTCGCACCCATAAAAGGAGCCTTACTTGAATGACTGCACTAGCTAACGCTACTGAAGAGTATCAGTATAGTTAGCTACAAAAATTCAGTTGGAGGACCGCAACTTTTGTAACTAATTGATAAAATAATAAAATAAATATGAGTATATTAAAGGGAATTAAACTAGGAAACAGCATGTATCAATATGTATTCTTTCAACTATCTTACTAACAGGGTTTAAATTTAAAACGGGAAATTTAGCAAATTAGACAATCTTAATGAGAAATTGAGTTTAGGCCTCTCAGCAAGGAAATTATTTTCACGTTACTGTCATGTACCGTAGCAAGCAACATTTAAAGGGTGTCAGTTTTCCCTGCGATATTTTTGATCGGCCGCGCATTTCATGGAAGATAATGTTAGCAAATTACAGTTGGACCCATTCAGCTCCATGTTCCCAACTACGTAAGTCGCAAACGTGGTTAGCATCTGCGCTTTTGGGAAACGCACCCCGGGTCGATTGTTTTAGTCATTTGTACTGGAACTTTAAGAGCTGTCCGCGGTACTGAACATATTTCATCCTACATCGATAATGACACATACAAACAGATTAATTATATGACGAGATGTTCCGTCTAAGACTGACTTAGTGGTTAACTGAATTGACCCAAGTTAAAATCAGTATAAAGAAAATTATTTCTAAACAAACCACCCCGTGCATATAATATATATGCTAAATTATACTTATATATTAGAACCAGTTTTATGGCAGCTAGGCAGCATTATGTCCCTACTCACAGATTGACTATTCATATTTTAATTGCGCATTTACTAAAACCATTTAAAGTAATAGCTTTCTTGCTCTTAGATCATACTCACGTTAATCAACTTATACTTAAAACACGCATATGACTGACGCGGTTTGAGCTCTTGCTGAAATTCAATAATTTGTTACAAACGTTTGTGTATACATATATATGTGTGATCACACATACAAGTTTATATATATATATATATATAACATAGATCATATATAAGTTTTTAGTTTTATTCTTACATTGAAATTTCTACCCATCTTGTCTTGTGTCACAGAAAACACACATTCAGGTTATACCTATACAAATTAGCATTCCCGTCTTAGTGGGGGGTGTGTCAAAATGCCCCCGCCGTTTTCACTGCTAAATGTCTGTACATTACTGTTCGAAATGACGATCGACCTTTTGACGAATAGACACGGATGGGTTAGTCATTATTAAATCTACCCAAACCATATTCTTACGATGGGACCAGGACCAGCCAAACCGCCCCCCGCGCCCGATTAAACTGGTTCAGGTAAGGTATTGTGATCAGGATAAACGAAATCTGGCCCTGTCATTTATTTATTTGTTTTTAAACAGAAACAGTTATCCATGTCTCGTTTTCATTTGACCAGTAATAGTAATGAACTATACGTTCCAAGTCTTGATGGATGTTTTACAATGACTATCTAATTTCCTGCGAGTTTTTCCTCAGTGAGCATGTAACCAAAACGTTTGAAGCAAACTGCGTTTGATGTAATCGGTGTATTATTTAAAAACGCCGATGACATTTGCGGCAATAGACATATAATATATTTTTACATTAATGTGATTTAATTCAGTGTTGCACTAAACTGCATCTAAAGCAGGTTGATATAAACTAGCTGTTTTTGTCATATATGTGTAGAGTATAAGAAATATCAAACGTTTTCTCAGACTTTTACGATCTCGTGATAAAGCAAATTGTAGTTTTAATATATATCATTTCGAATCTAGCCTGGTGTACAGCCTAAAGCCTGTAAGATGTCCTGTATGTGAAAAAAAAAGTTTTGTTCCATTTAAACAGCAAGTGTTACATAACAATATAAAGAGATTTTATATTATCTACTTAAGCAAATAACATCTGCAATTACTGTTCAATGTAGCAATAATATTCAGTGAATATTACAGGGATTTTCATAGCAACGAGCAAGGATTAAGCTCATTAGTAAGACGTGTACAGACACGACCAATGCCTGCATTCCATCCAGACATCGCCCGAAATCCAAACATAAACGGAAACATATACCAAAATAAATAATTACAATCAGTGAGGTGTGCTCGCCGTCTTTGTCGATTATATGACCGTTGGACCCGGGGTGCGTGAGAATGAACCTAATTAAAGAGAAATATGAATTTTTCTTATGCGTAAAAATTCACCAAGCTATCAAGGTCAAAGTGTCATTGAGCAAGCTTCGGGTGACTTCCCCGCACAACATATTTCCACACCAGCGAACAATTAGCAAAAGGCAGAAGTTTGGCGAATTGGTGCAGAGTATTTTCCCGGATTGAACCTTCTGTTTAAGCAAAAAAAAATGCGACTCGTGAAGGCTGTTCAAACGATTTACTCCAACCAATTGTATATATTATTGACCACTTCATTCCGTCAAAGTTTCACTGTCAAAAATAACGCGCAGTTAATCTTTAAAATAACTACGACTCACATATCGGTTCGTAACCTATTAGCTATATTTTCCGTCCATCCGATTGGATGAGATGCATGAGGTGTGCACGGCATTACACTGGATTAAATATCACACTCCCGCAAAAGGGTAAAGCCGACAAGCGCATTCACTGAGCGGAACGTAACGCGGATCACCTGTGACTTGATTATAAACCAGAGGAGCCCGTTTGAAAAGGGAAGGATTTGTGCGCAATCCCACGGACTAAGTCAAATTTGGCAAATTAATTTAAGAAGACTAGGGCTTAGATTCCACTTGTTTTGTCGTTTATAACAGTGGCGGATCTAATTAGGGTATAATCTTCACCCACTGTGAAACGTCGCTCCCAGGGTGAAAAGTGAATTTCCAAAAAAAAAAAAAAACTTTCACGTCACATGTTAGGTGTGGATCAACTAAACACTCGGATTGGGACAAAAAGCCAGTAAATATGTAGAATGACTGCGGAACATATGCTTCTGAATTTGTGCTGGTCTCATTTTTATAATCGCAAAGCCAGGTATAATTTCAGGCACTAATTTTAGAGTTAAAACGCAATTTATCTTAAATGTATTCTTAAAACGCAACAGCATAGGTATTTGAAAACGTATGAACAAGCAAAACGTCAACATTTTTAAATACTACCGCATAAATTCGGAGGCCTGTCGTTGCAACTGTGCAAACAGATGCGTGAGGCTTTTTTGTCACCGTAATGTTGCTCCAGTGTGCGCTCTGTGCACAGTTAAAGCCCCCGGGAGCTTCTGAAATATCAGCGGCGTCTGAACTACCGGAGGGAGGACGGTGACGTCATGCTTAAACTGGAGTAAGGGGAGAAAGCAGAGGGAAGCTAAGTGGACAAGCAAGTTTAGTTCTCCTCCCTCTGCTTTCTCAACACTTCTCATAAATATTACTAAGCTTTAATCTGGCTGCTTACAGCACGAAGTCACCGCGGCTACAGGGCAGCGAAATTCTTCGCCATTGTATCAACCGATTTAATGCGTTTTCTGCTTCCTGTGCCTATCTGGGACTCGCCAGATTAGATCTACCTCTACGGCGTGCTGCTCCGCCAGCCTCTCCAACTTTCTGGGGACTGTGTTTTCCCATCGAAGGTGTCAGCTTCTCTACAATCGCGTCGAGTTCCGTCTTAAGCCGTTTCTCTCGCAGTTTTAGATTCACTTAATTGTCTGAATAACAGGAATTTGCCAACTGGAGAAAGAACTGGACGCAACAGGACATTTCCTAACCCTATGACTATTTTAATCCGGGACAAAGCGGAATATTTTTTTTTATTATTTTTTCTTCAGTCATTGTTACAAATCAACTTCTTCAGCGCTTATATACACATTTATATGTAAATATTATATATATATATATATATATAAGAACTATAAGAAGCAGATCGTCCAAGATGAGCAAACCTGCCGGATCAACAAGTGGGTGTCTAGATATTTTAAATGTCAAATCCAGTAAGTGGCAGTTATTCCGTCGTATGGCAATGTAATAGTATGGTTTTGATTGACTTCTTGTTAACCGGTTAACTGAAAGGTAGTGGCAATAATGATACATTCCAGATTGGATAAGAGACTTGCAGTTACTCACTTTACCTACTTCTTCTGAGTTCGGACTGTAATAAACTATATATTAAAGAGGAAAAAATGCAGTGGCACACTTTAGAAGAAATAAGAATCGTAACATACTATTTTTATTTTACACTAGCTAACAGCTAATTAATGACAACCATACTTCTGCTCTTATTAATATGAGAAGTCTGCGACTTCTTTGTGTCATCGATGTGTCGTAAGGAAAAAATGTGCATATCAACATACCAACATGCAGGCTACTTCGCGACATTTTATGACAAAAATCATCATGAGAATTGGCCATTTGAGTAATCCATTAAACTGTAGCTAGTCTAACGTCGGAAACGGCCGTAAACAAAATGGTTTTCCATTAAAGTTGCTGGTTTCAGAGAAATACACACGCATAAATGCGTAATGTACATTAATAAAGCAATCATCAAGTAATTAGCCCTTGAAATTAGTAATTAGTGGTTTCTATCTCGTTCTGTTTTAGGAGTTAAACAAGTAAATTACATACAATTTATTAAACTTTTTATAAGGAATGTGCGGATTGTGAGCAACGTGCACTGGCAAGTTCCAGTTTTTCATTTAAATTTACCTGTTATGCTGTCCAGTCAATAACAAGTACATATTCTATTGCTTAATTCATTCAATAATCTCTATACTTTTAAAAATCCAGTACTTTTAGTGGGGTCTTATTCATGTGATCACAAACTGACAGACATGCGCCTAACTCTTCCTTAAAACTTAAAAAGTATCTGGCTCTTGACCCTACACCCTACGGAAGCATTTAGAATATAATGTGTAAAAACAGTAGAAACGCAACCCAGCAAAACAGACTGAGAGGCACACGCGCGCGCGCAAAAGTAACCCGATATTAATAGACGCATGTTATATTTTTTGTAAATGCTGATTATTACTGACAATCAGAATATTTTGTCTAAATATGTTCTATAGTTGCCGTAGCATGTCGAACTTAGCTGTGAAACCTGTTGTTGCGCGGAAATCATTTGGTGGCTTCAAAATGCGCCATGAGTCATTTCGTTTATAGAAGATTACTTTTACACATTCTTAGGAAACCCACAAGTATTATTTCTACTTTCAGGGTGATACGATAGCTCGTTCCTTCGAATCATTGCACTCGTTTTTTTCAGCAGCGTGTCAGGTGGATGATGATTGCGGTAAAACCATGCCATGCAACCTTCGTGAGTTTTTAATACAACAGGCCGCTTCAAGGGACACTTGTTGAGAAGATCTAAACACGGTTTTCGGCGCTACATAAAAGTGTTCCCATTTTAATTACATGAGTGTGTTTCTTTCTCTCTCTCTTTTTTCTTCCTTCTTAATTATTATTATATATATTTCAAATCATTTAAACTATTCACAATTAAACAAAATCGTCATATGAAATCTTATTTTACCAGTATAATTAAAATGTATTAACCAGAAATAAAGAAAATAAAAAATGATTCTTCGCCTCCGTTACAAAAATTTATAAATGTAAATGCAGTGGCCTATCGCCAATACAGCCTATCGCCAATGAGTAAAATGAAATGTACAATTTTTAAAGTTTTTCTATTCAGAAACAACGACAACGAACAAAAACGTACATCACACAACTTTCAACACTGAATGTTATTTCGTTCTCAGACTGCAATTTCTTGCAAACTTCACAGGACTTCGCTTTGATATACTCTCCACAATACTTAAAATACATGTTCTGAATACTCCAAGGTATCCAAGCCCTAGTTCCACAGATAAAGTCGAAGTCTTTCTTTCGCTACCGTGCTGTATTCAAATTCCCATGCTTCGCTCTTTGATGAGACGCTGAGCGAATCAAAGCGCAGGTGGTAGCATGTCGCTGTAATTACGTAGAGGTTCTTTAATGTGTAATATACACATTTTCAGCTTGCATATTTCAATAAAGAACGAAAAACAGTTTTAATTTACTCCAGGGACGATTTACATAGACTTCATTTCAGGTTCCAAAACGAGATCGTTTTTATTATTTCTATTGCTATGTAGCCCTAATCCTCTAGCCTATAGACCTGTTGTATAAAGCAGCTGTCGAGTTTCATTATAAAGAGAGTTGACAGCTTGTCGAGATCGAGGCAGTCGGACGAGTTTCAATGGGAAAATCATTAAGTTAAAACTTTCTCTAATGTCTTCATTGTCTACCCTCAAACATTGTGTTAGAGTTCTCCAATATGATGCTTCCCATTAAATAGGGCATAAACTCACAGATTCCCATGGACAGCAAATTAAAATGCAAAATGCTAAACTTTTTTTTTTCCCCGTTGGCGTTTTAAGGGGGGGGTGCGACCTGGATACTCGGGCCTTCCCGAAGAATTTACAGAAAGCTCATTTGGTCGATCTACTCAGCATGGTCCCTGCATATACACACCGCTGTGAATATATTTAAATAAATCAATGTTTATATTGTCTTGTAAATACTCTTCGGCATAATTATATTCTGCAGCAGTGTAGGGGAAGTGCAAGGAAACAAATAAAATGCTTCTTATTGGTGATTTTCTTAAAGGTCGCATTTTGGATATTCCATGCAAAGTTTGCGGGGACCGCAGCTCCGGGAAACATTATGGAGTTTACGCCTGCGATGGCTGTTCGGGGTTTTTCAAGAGAAGCATCCGAAGAAATAGGTCCTACGTCTGTAAATCCGGTAACCAGGTAAATGACTGATCGATATTTCGCTTAATATCTCATGTTGGGAGATTTAACCGCCCATTTTCGTGTTACTGCCGAATAACCAATTCTGACCGCAACTTCATTGCATGTGAAACTTATGCACTTTAGAACCTTAACTTTAAAATCGACCTATATCAAACTATTTAAATATACCACTGAGTATTTTCATGGCGTGCTTTAAGGACATAAATATATTAAGTAAAAAGAATGAATATATCCTGCATTTATCAGCACGCTGATGTTTAATTGTATGAAAGAAAGCGAGATTAACACGCACCCTAAATTACCAACAGGGAGGCTGTCCAGTAGATAAAACGCACAGAAACCAGTGTCGAGCTTGTCGCCTGAAAAAGTGCCTGGAAGTAAACATGAATAAAGACGGTAACTTGTTATGCAACTTTCTGAAATTTTTACTCTTCTTAAAATTTTAGTATCACGCATCTTTAAATTTTTCTGTTGAATACCTTTTGGAAATATAAAATATGCAACAGTTTTGATCAGTAGTTCAAAACGATCGTTTTAACAAAGTCTGTAATATGTGGAATTGGCGTATTCACTTCTGTTATATTTACCTGTACCACTGATGCACGTTTAATTTAGCGGTGCAGCATGAGAGAGGACCAAGGACCTCCACTATACGAAAGCAAGTTGCTCTGTACTTCCGAGGGCACAAGGAGGTGAACGGCTCCACGAACCACTTTCCGGCCTCGTCTATCCCGGGCCCGCCGTTCTTCAGCGCCGTCACTCAGCTGGAGCCGCACAACCTGGAGCTGAGTGCGGTGTCCGGCACCCCGGAGCGGCAGGCGATCGTGGGCCTCGCACAGCCCACCCCTAAGGTACAACCTCTATATTCCCAAGTTATTTTAAGGTCCTCAGAGGGCATGATACTATACATCACAAGTTTTGCATCTTTACAGTTCGGTGTCAAATATAACACAGAAAATGTTTTTTATTCAAGAAGTTTATCATTCGCACTTTCAGTATAGCGTGGGCTATATATAGTTGTAATATGTATAGTCAATCTTCTCATGTAAGCGCACAGTTAGGTAGTGAATGTTTTCATGGACGCTGGCCGCAGCTGCAGGACCGTCTCTGTGTAGATTGAAGCCGTAACCAACACGCCGATCGCTCGCATGGAGTATAATGTTGCCGTTTCTTTCTAGTACCCGCATGAGGTCAGCGGGACACCCATGTATCTGTACGAGGTGGCGACGGAGTCCGTGTGCGAGTCAGCGGCTCGCCTGCTTTTCATGAGCATCAAATGGGCCAAGAGCGTCCCGGCCTTTTCCACACTCCCTCTACCTGACCAGGTGAGAAAACAGAATATTTAAAAGCTGGTTATTTAAAAGATATTTTTAGTTTGTAGATACATATGTATAGAACTCCAAGAACATCATAGGCCTGCCATTGATAATTAATTCTTTTTTATATTCATATGTGTATGCATATACGTGATAAATTTCACTAATCCAATCCAGAATTAAACCTTATATGTAGCACTCTTTATTGGTACTAACCTTATAATCTGTATTACAGTTAATCCTATTAGAAGATGCCTGGCGAGAACTGTTTGTTCTTGGTATCGCACAGTGGGCCATTCCAGTAGATTCAAATACCCTTCTTGCCGTTTCCGGTACGTAAAAGCAAAATACTTCTGAAGATATTACAATCAGAGATTTACAGAAAATAAAATTTCCCGCAAATGTCCAATAAAGTACGGCAAAACGTATCGGGAGACATACAGATGGTAAAATAAGTGTTGTATCTGCCTTGTATTCAAAGGCATAAACACGGAAAATACGGAATCTCAGCGGCTTAATAAAATCATTTCGGAAATTCAAGCTCTCCAAGAAGTTGTAACCCGATTCCGGCAGCTTCGACTCGACGCCACTGAATTCGCTTGCTTGAAGTGCATCGTGACATTTAAAGCAGGTGAGCAGCCGATGGTAAGAGACTTAATGCCACAAACAAACTCTCAAAAAGAGTAAAGAAATGTAGAGATAGATGTGCATATAAAAGATGAATTAGCCCGTGTGTTAGGCGCAGGGGCGTAGGAATCGCGGGGGACGGGGGGAGGGGGCGTGTACCGCTAATATTTAATTTGGCTTCACCCCCCCCCCCAACAGACAGACATTTGTAGGCTATTTCGATCCTTAAGTTGTTCCCCCCAGTTTCAAACTTTCTATTACGCCGTTGGTTCGGCGCCAGAAGAAAAAAAAAAAGTGTAGAGTAGAAGAAACTGAGTGTTTTTGTTTTTATATATTAAAAATCTTAATTATCTTAATTTCACACAGCCATTCTAGAAAACGCAGTACAATGAATATGCCTCGTCTTGCGTTAATGCTTTTTTTTTGTTGTTGTTAGTACCCACTCACAGCGGATCAGAGTTGAGAAACTTCCGCAATGCTACCGCCATAGCTGCGTTACAGGACGAGGCGCAGCTCACGCTCAACAGCTACATACATACGAGGTAAACTAGCGTGCAGGGCTCCGCAGTCATAAAAGCATGCAGAATGTTCTTAAACGTTGTTAGATATAAGTAAAACGCATCTACACTTCATTCACTTGAAAGATTTAGCAATTACTTATACTTTAATAATACACTTCTTTTCCATTTATTCTACAGCAGGATATTTAACGGAAGCAATTTATCTTAAGTGTTTGCTCAAGTGCATGACGGGGTTACCTCTCCGTGGTGTGATACTCGCAGCCTTGTGGCTACTTTATCTCCTTAATTACAGTCCTACCTGTTGAAACATGCTTTCTTGGTCTCTGTCGTTAATAGGTATCCCACGCAGCCATGCCGCTTTGGGAAGCTGCTCCTGCTTCTGCCGGCGTTGCGCTCCGTGAGCCCGTCGACAATAGAAGAGGTGTTCTTCAAGAAAACTATTGGCAATGTTCCCATCACCAGGCTCCTCTCAGATATGTACAAATCCAGTGACATATAAAAGCATAAGGAGATGATCCGAGACTCGTACGATTGGCTATACCCCTTGCATAACCGCGCGACAAAGTGCCAAGTCGAGATGCCCAAAGAATTGCAATCCTGGCTTTTAAGAAAAGAAATCATATAAGAGGAGATGCGGACGGATGAGGGAAAACACTTCCCAAATAGCGGTTTCATTAGAAATTTGATTCTGTTTGTATAAAGGCAATTATAATTTATGGTTTAAATGCGCCTCCAGTTTACACGCGAGCGAATAAGTATCCAGAGATCGATTTGACATTAAAGTGCTCTATCAGAGATCCAATGCTTCAGTGATCAATGAGCTTTATGACTGATGTCCCTTTGCGACGAGTAGTTGCAGCAGAGGTAACCAAAAAAAAAAGGAAAAAATAAAATATACGTGAAGTTGCGGCCGGGAGAAGCGGTCGCTGTCCTTGACGCAGTGCTGAAACCAAAGGCCACGGCATCTTCGTGCTGTAACCCACGGTAGAAGCGACCGACCCAGGCGAGACACAGCTACGCCGCCTCGGTGCCAAGGGCACGTCTGGCATGACTTTTGAGCTTAGGAAAGCTTTGTTTCTATTTTCGTCAAAGCTGTTGGTTTTAAAAGTTGTAAACACAAACTTTTAGGCTGCTATGGGAAATGCATAGAAGCAATTTTCATATTAAGCATAGCATTTTACGTTTTGTGCGTGTGTGGGTGGCGACGCTATAAAAAAAAACATTACGTTGTGAAGTAGACACTAACACAACTTTAAGCACTTGGGTTTCTTTTTGTAGGATGTAAATATTTCTTCGGTGTACAGAGTGGAGTGTAAATTTGTGAAAGTTGTACTGATATATATTATTAGAATAAATCATATTGGAATACTCATCTGATCTCACTGTCCATCTCTGCAAAGGTCTAAAATGACTGATGTTAGTCCTTTCTATCGTTGTTAATACAGATGCAATGTATTTCAAATTGTCAAACGACCCAAAGATTTACTGAAACTCCTATAAGCACTGATGTTCAGGGCTTGTTTGCCTGAAAGGCGTATTGTGGCATCTCCAACTCAATAACTTGGGCCTTGGAGGGTGGACGTTCTGGCCTTCCCTCTCCAGGTGGTTTCAAGTACACGTATGTTTTAATAAATCAAGGACTTTGCTCAAATTGTATTTTCAAAATCTTTAGTTTGACGGAACAGCAACCCGGGGGAGGGAGCCTGTTGGCTCAAGAGGATGACTGTTCACTTTCGAAGGCAATTGATAGGAAGTGCGCAACATTGAACCAGATAAAACACGAATTAGCCTACATAGCGAAATGTAAGGAAGTGGCTGCCCGACGCGCTAACTGGTTACAAACGAACCAGGCACCTATCAGTGCGACGATAAAGCAAAGTGGCCAGTCCATTCATTTAGAGTTGTCATACTAGAGATGTTTTTTGGAAACGGCATTGTAACAATACAAATTCTGGTTACTAGATAGCGGGAATGTGTTAAAATGTTGGGAGGTATATCAAGACCATTGCCTGCAGCACACAACATGCTGCCATGCATGCATGCAACATGCATGTCAAAATGTTACCACCGACTAGGCTACGTGTGAATTTGATTTTGACAACATAACTCAGTTGAATTCACCTTAATCGTCTGTCCAGTTGCAAAGTATGCGGTTTCACCTTTACCTTCCCGTTGCCCAGCAGAACAGAACCCAGTTGTCCCTCGCGAAATACCGAACACCATTATTCCCCAACGAGCCCAGCAGGCTATACGGTAACACACCAAAACAGTCCTCTGATTAGAATAAAAGCATCGCATAGCCACACATTCCTCATGCATACAAGTGTATTTGACTATTTTATTGGAAATTTAAGTAAACAAAACAGCGTAGCAGTATACAAACTGTAAATGTACATGGTATAAATGCTATTCCCCTTTCTTTACTGTGATAACAAAATAGATTCAAGCTTTAAGGAAGTTCTGGGCAACTTTCACACATTTGAGAAGTCAGATGCAAGATTATTAACTGTGCATTTGGTTTTCATACCACATTGCATTCTGCGTTATTCTTTTAATTTTTATATAATTAGTTGGCATGATTTTATGTGATGGACAGATTCAGAAACTCATGTCACAGACACCTCACCAACTAATCAAAAACATAACAAAGATAAGAACAATGTTAATTGCTATTAATAGTTGTAGGGTTTTTTCCAAATCAACAGGTGGGGGGGGGGGGATCAAATTTTGTTAATAAAGCAGAAGTGATTAAAAAAAATAGATGATCAAGTAAAAACTTTTGGCAGAAGCTTAAAATTAACCTGTGGAGCTGAACTTGGGGTGACAAAATCAGGGGTTGCAACATCTGCCTGGCCGCCGCATTCAAGCTTGTCTGACTTTGGAGGGGGTGTAGCTTTTGTCAACAGTCTCATCTTGTAAGAACATGTGAAGGCAGCGCTCATTTTGGGCCAGGGGGTGTCCTGCCACTCTGCAAAGAAGATTAAATAAATACACCTGTACATGGGATATTTTTTGATACACACACACACACACACACTTCACTTATACAGCAGCGCACTGAGCCCCTGTATGATAATCATTACACCATAACATGATCCTAGCAGAAAGGTATAAACTCAATGCAGCATTCAGGGTGAGCACAATTTGTGGAGTTGCACAGGAACCCATACATTGTAACAGACATTTACACATGTGCAAGAATAAAACACAAAATCAGCTTTCCAAAAACGCACTTTAGGAACCTACTATAAATTATCATTACTTAGTGTGTGTGTATTTAAAACAAACAAACAAGAGTCTAAAAACAACCACCCAGGTAAGATCAAGAGGTCAGAGGTTGGAAGATGAACTGAACTACGGTGACAACTTGTCCTGGTTCTCCGCAACACAGCACGTTTTAGGGAACACATTCTAATTATCAACATACTTAAACATTGAGAATTCAGTTACCATCTCCTTCAAATGACTTTAATGACAATTAAGGTTTCAGACTGATCAGAGGCTCACAATTAAATAAGCGTAATTTTCACATAATAAACACACGCTTTGGGCTGGAGTCAAATACAAAATGTTTTCCTATAACGCATGTTTTGAAAATGCAGATTTGCTCCAAAGCGATTTATTATGATTTATAGTGATTTATTATGGAAAAATGATAGCATGGTGCAATGTTCACGTTCGTTTATGCGCAGAATGAGGAACACACCACCCAGCTGTACGAACCCGCACAGATATCCATGGAGAGGACACAACTGACACCCAGTCACTGCATCAGTCCACCATGTGTGTTATCCTATGTTTATTTGGCTATTCATCCACATTTCACTTATATAATAAAAAAGCTCATTTAACACCCCCAAAACATGACTAAATGTCCTTTTTGTGCAGTTTTTTTGAGTGCTTTGCACCTAAGCCCATTTTTCCTATAATCCCTTTTTACTATAGTGCCGGATTGCTGAACTGGAGTTCTCAGGAACACCACTATTGAGTTATAGGAGAACTGTACTGTATGATTGAAAAACACCCTTCCATGCTTTTTAAGTCTTCAACCCTGTCCAGAATCACCAGTCACATACAAGTCACTAAGCAGCCAAATCCAAGGGAAAGGCGGAGGAGCGTAAGAAAGCTATCAAAATAAGTGCGCTCGTGTCAGTCAATAATTAACAACAAACAAAAATCAACAGTAAGGACAGGTACCATCTTTCATCTTGCCATCAAGAATAGCCATCCATATGACAGATGGCTAGCTCCACGATACCACTGTGGCAAGAAGATTATGAGTAAATATGGTTCCTGAATACTAGAGTGAATCTCAACACCAAGAACGCGAAGACCGTACTTGTGATCTTGGCAAGACCGATCTTGCAAACTTGCCTCCCAAGAATGAACTTGGGGCACAATGAATCATGGGACTGGTCTCGTTCGGCAAGGATACACCCACGTACTCTTGATTTTTGGGGTGGAGCAAGACCAACACCCGGGGATTTTTACCGTCCTCCGTACTTCTGTCTTCAGCAATGGAAGATGATGTAGAACATGTTCACGAGAACAAGTACGGTGAAGTACACATATCAAGATTCACCCATGGTCTTTTTAGTTTTTTTTTTTTTTAAAGTTTAGTCTTACTTTGATTGTTAGAATATTGCCTTCATCCAGAAAGTTGTTTTTGTGCGCATCATCCCCCAAAGGTGAGCGCAGACACTCAAGTTGGACAGACAACATAAAGGTACACCTTTTATGAAATATTTAATCACACCTTTAGAGACATAAACTTGTAGACTTACCTGCTATTAAGTCTGAACAATAACAGAATCAGGATCACCATTTAATGCAGAATTTTAAGTCTTAATTACTAACGTATCTCCCAGTTCTTTCTGCCAGTTTATCAAGTTTCCCGTATTAAAATTCAAATGTGTGGCTTGGCCACATTTGCACATGAAACAAAGATAATAATGTCTGCAATCAAAGCAAATAATTACAATTACACTGTAACTTTTATTGTTCCACCAGGAGGGGAACAGCACCCCAGATCAAAAATAAGCAGGGGAGCATACAACATTCTTCAAAGAAATTTGTTCAGTAATTTGAGTAGTAATTTGCATAAATTACACATGTAAAATAAAACAAATGTAGAACTCAGGTACAATGCACTCGTGGCCTTTCTATCCGTTTTAATCTTTCTCCAGGCAATTATAAGGAAGGAATCTGACATGACATGAATGTGGTGTTTGTTGGTTTGGTTATTAGCAAGGTGTCCAGGTGCATGCAGCTCAGATATGTCCCTGTTATATACTTTGGAAATCACACAGCACAATGGGAAACAAAATGTGTCATGGGATTTTAAATATATATACACACTACATATATGTGCGTATGGAAAATAAAATTATATACATGAAATACAAAAGTGTGTGTGTGTGTGTATAAAGAAATACTTCCCTCATACAGTGGCACAAGGAGTACACTGGGGTCCTGTATTCAGTGGCAGTTCTAGACCATTTCAACTGGGGGGGCAGATTGGGACCAGTTGTTCTGTTAGGGGGGCCAGACGCATTTGACCTTAATGTCCTCCAAGTATTACTTACCTTAGATTGCCAGCATTAAGAAGCAAAAGAATTCTGGAAGCCGGTAAGTAATTTACACAACGCTATGCAGTTACATTTTACAGTTTACAAATATGTAACTCTGATTTCTTGTTTAGACAAGCTTGATTACTTTTTCTCTGTCATTAACTTTTCAGTAGAGATGCACCGATCTGATACTCGGATCGGTATCGGCGCCGATCCAGGCATATTTGACAGATCCGATATCAGCCATACTTGTACGATCCACGTCCAATACTTGCTTGTTTCGTTTCTGGCGGTCTCTAAAAAGACAGCTCCTATTTTATTTTAAGGATATTTGTACAATCAATCGCACTACAGCTCCTTCCCATTTCCCGTGTTTTTTGTGGCATTCCAGCTGAATGGTAACGCTGCTGCTCAGTGGGTGTGAGCGCAGTGACTTCCGCCTCTGTGACGCCATGTGCATACCATTCGCAGTAGGGGGGAGCGTAGGAAAATCAATAATACATTTATTTCAGGCCCAAGTAGCATACGTATTTAGGGGGGCCATGCATGTTCTCACAGCCCCCCCAGGTATGATACTCATTACTGTATAATACGATCCTAGTAGAAACGTATTAACTCAAAAAAGCATTCATCACCAAACTGGACACACCCTAAAAAGCCCCCACCCTTCTGCAGCCTGGCAGAGAGTGGGGTCACCAATAAATTCATACTCTAAGTGAAACAGTACTGAATAGTTGTACCACTCTCTCATAGGCAAATTGGGTAGATTTCCAATATTCCATTTCGACACTCTGTTATTACAGTTAAGGTGACTGGTCAACGTATAGGGATAGCCAACAACCTTTTGGACACAACCACAGACCCACTCAGTTACACACTGCAAAAATACTATATTTTTCATTCACCTAAGGCTCTCAGGGACTGAATCTTAACTGCCAGTCGCTTATAACCTGGACCTTCTTGGTAGGGTTTCCTGGATGAGTTCCTTAATCACTAGACCACCTGCTGATGGCTCAGACTTACTTATTCAGAAACAGCTCGAGGCCCTGCCGCCGCTCCTCGATGAAGGAGTCGTCGAATATCCCGTCGTCTCCGCGGAATGGAAGCTGCCGAAAGAAAGCCTTGCCCGGCAGAGGGGGGACGACAACCTGGAAGCACCAATGAGACGAGAAGAGGAAGAAAAGAAACGGAAGGTGTGTAAAAGGCAGAGTGCACTGCGTTACCAGGGGCAAGGCTCAGAGAATGCCAGTAGAGCAGCGCCAGGCCCACATATGAGGTACACATCCAGTCAAATGCACCCACTAGTTAATTAAAACACCACCAGTATGGGGGGGGCGGGTTCTTCAATCAGATCAATGTGCCCCCTGGCCCCTAACGGAGGAGGAGTATCAGAAAGCAGGCCTATCTCCCCGGCCCCTAACAAAGGAGGAGTATCAGAAAGCAGGCCCATGTCCCCGGCCCCTAACGAAGGAGGAGTATCAGAAAGCAGGCCCATGTCCCCGGCCCCTAATGAAGGAGGAGTATCAGAAAGGAGGAGTATCAGAAAGCAGGCCCATCTCCCCGGCTGGCCCCCCACCTTGCTCTCCCTCTCCAGTTCGCTCCTGAGCCACTCGAAGTCACTGTACCTCCTCCTTACACAGGACTCCTTCAGCTTGAAAATGGGAAGGTTGGTCTGAAAGAGAGAACACAGGAGATCTGGGCACCCCAGCCACATGGAAGCAGGGAAGGGCAGTCGCCCCACGCAGCCGAGGAAAAAGGGAATGGCAAGTGCGTCTTGTCCGCCCTCAGCTGGTGCAGTTTCAAGAGGAACAGAAACGGTAACAATTCAAAGAACTACACAAGCGAAACAAAAGCACTAATAATATATATACACATACAGACCCACACACCTACATCATGTTATCTGAATATAACTGGTTCTAACAAACTGCTCACGCAGCACAAACTTGTCTAATGAGGAAAATTATTATTTGTTCCAGTTACATTCCAGAAACCCCAGTTAATCTCCCCAAAATATCACAAACACTCAAAAATATTAATTTCACCATGATTAAGCACAGTTTAGACACCATTACCTAATTACAAAACTGTTAATGAGGTAATAAATATGGACTTGTGTGTTTATATGCAGTCATTTTGTTGTAGTACCACCAACTTCACAGTAATAGCAACGAAAATTTAAAATTAACTGACTGCTACTATAACGATTCATTTTTCACACTCATTTTAAAATTTTAAATAATCCTTGTCATGTTTTGGCTGTGTTCTAATGGCATTTGCTATTCCAGGATTCTTTACTCAGATAGCAGGTATGGGTATTAATATATACGACTCATTAAGGCAGGAATTCAAATATCAGGGTGCAGTGTATGTGTGTATATACAATTGCAATTGACCTTATTTTCCTAGTTTTGTTTCTGTACTTGCACTGAATGTTCTAAAATGTGCAGGAGTTCAAATACAGAGGGACGTTTTGGAAGAAGAGAGCACTGTTGGAGAACTTCAATCCCAGCATGCACATGCCATAGTCATAACAACAAAGAGAGGCAACAGGAGAGGGAGCACAGGTGAAACTTAAAGGGGAAACAAACAATGATCAGTACAAGCCCACTGCTATGCTTTATTACAGGTACAGCAATTAGTAAATGGACAAGAGTGCCAACTGAATACACAAGACAGAAAAGGGACATAAATACAGCAAACAAGGGATGTGACCACCACAGCGAGGAAGCCAACTGAATACACAAGACAGGAAAGGGACATAAATACAGCAAACAAGGGATGTGACCACCACAGCGAGGAAGCTAATTGAATAAACATGACAGAAAAGGGACATAAATACAGCAAACAAGGGATGTGACCACCACAGCGAGGAAGCTAATTGAAGTGGTTTCACAAGTGGCCAGCAAGATATATACTTATTATATTCAATATAATAAGTCAGTCCTCTGCCCTTGAGATTGGTCTGTCAAAGAAACTATTTCCTTTAACCCTGAAGAACACGGAGCACAAACCCTTTCCAAAAAAAAAAAAAACAATTTAAAGCTGATTTCAGGAGTATGAGTACAGAAATTCCTAGCTCTAGGTTCATAATCGAATTACTGTTATTTTCAAAACTCCACAATCAATCAATTTGAAGTCATGCCTACTAAGGGAGCAAGGGGGGGCACAGGAATGAATAAATAACAACATGTCCAGACTATGGGCGAACCTGCTAACCCCCTCAAAAAAAAAAAAAAATCAAAAAAAATAGGTTCTTACTAAGATTGTAAAGAAACCCTCCAGCGAAGGACAAAGCAGTTGCTTGCAAATCCAGCAGCCTTGGGTATATCTCGTGCCGTTTTAATTTTAAATCTTTAATAGATAAATAAAGGACGGCTTGGCTTCAGGCCCTGTTCCACTCCTCAGAAGTGCAGGAGGCACGTGAAAGACACCGACGTCATCACGTCATCACCAGGTCGGTGCTGCCGCTGCCGATTTTCAGGTGAGCCTCAGCGTTTGACCTCCCCCTCCGACTCCGGTTACAGGAGAGGAGGATTAGAGCGAGCGCCTTTGTGGGGCCCTTTGGGGCCGGGCCCTGTGAATGGCCCCCCTCCACCCCGAATTCTGTTACCTCTCAGCACGGAAGCAGGAGGAGTTAATCCTTGTGACAGCGGATCAGGGTTACAGGTAATCGGCCACCGATGAGCCACTGAATACACCCAGCCTGGTCCCTCCGCCCCTCCCACTTTGACTCTGGGGAGGGGGGACACAGGATCAAGCAGTAGAGAAACAAAACAGAACTCACCCCCCCACCCACACACACACATTGGAAAGCGCTCAGCCTGAGAAGGCAAGAAAGACCAAAGCAGGAACCATAAAAAAAGTCAAGGCTTTTCACGGAGCAGCCGAATTCCAGAGCTACAGAAAGGCAGTGGATCTGCCCTTACATTTTTTTTTTCTTAAAGATCACTTCCCAACCTATCAGAGAAGCAATCATGAAAAACCGACCAATCAGGGTGAGACACGCGACAGTTTTTCTACATATGTATCTCGATGAGTTTGAAGGAACCACATAAAGGAGCTGGATTGAAGTGTGGTCAGCCCCGTGCAAACATGGCGGGCATGACAGAGGAACCAAAAATGGGCCAGGAAGCTACATAAAATCTGTGCTTTGTCTTTCCACATCATCAGGGGGGCAAGTATGAGTTGTTTCATTTCAGCATCCTTACAGCTGCCCCAGGTCACGAGAACCCCCGACTTTCCCATTAGTACATACTGTGTATGGGGATGCAGAGGGT